>ML103813.1:0-10563 GCA_003697995.1 Taxidea taxus jeffersonii | reverse complement strand
CCTACAATGGCCTCTAAGTGTTCAAGTGAAAGGAAGAGTCATTTGATGTGGTGAACTTCATTGTCGTTTTTTAAGAAATTACTACTGTGGCCAGTTGGACCTTTAGCAACCACTACCCTGACCACTGAGCAGCCATCCACGTCGAACCAAGACCCTCCACCAGTAAAAAGATTATGACCTGCTGAGAGCTCAGAAAATGGTTAACATTTTTTAGCAATAAAGTATTTTTGAATGAATGTATTCACATTGTTTTTTAGACATAATACTCTTGCACACTTAAGGGAGTACAACATAGTGTAAACATAACCTTTATATGCACTATGAAACCAAAGAATGCATTTGAATCACAATATTGTGATATTTTTGCTTTATTACAGTGGTCTGGAACCAAACCCACAATATTCCTGAGGTATGTCTGTTCTGCAGAAAGAGAACCTGTCTGTGAATACTTATTCTCTGTTTACCTGCAAATGCTTCACCTCCCAGGTTTAGGCAACCACTAGTCTACTCTCTGTCCCTATGGGTTTACATATTCTACATATTAATACAATATGCAGTCTTTTGTGCCTGGCCTTTTCCACTCGGGATAATGGTTCAGGGTTCACCTGTGTTGTTCCATGTAGCAAAACTTTATACTTTTTATTGCTGAGTGATATTCCACTGGGGAGACATGCTACATTTGTGTGGCCATTCAACAGCTGATGGTCATTTAGGTTGTTTGCACTTTTTGGCTATTATGAATAATGCTGCTGTGAACATTGAGACAAAGTCTTTATGCGCATCTGTATTCTTGTTTTCCATAGGTGCATAGCTAGGAGTGGAATTGTTGGGTCATATGGCAATTCCATGCTTAATATTTTGATGCTAAACCATTTTTTACTAGTTTGTTTTTAAAACAAAGTTAAGATGTTATGTTAACAACCACTGTGAGCCAGGGCAACTTTTGACCAATTAAAAATATATGAGACTCCGTCTGCACAAATCCGTATATGTTAGTATGTAGTGGAAGTTATGAAAAGGCCCTTTCTCAGAGCTACAAATGTCTATATAAAACAAAAATCATGGTTTTCACATCACAAATAATTTGCATGGTTTACATTTAAATCAGCTAACGTGTAATAGGCTTTTGATCTCCAGGTCTACAAATATGGCCAAGTTAACGTCATTGCAGAACTCTTCCATCCTGCATCTCTAGACGTGCAAAATGACAACTGGTGTTTGATAAGAATGGTAGGATATTAAAACAACAACCACCACCACAACAAAAACAACCAGGAAAACCAGCAGTAGAGAAGAGTGCCCTTAATAGAAAGGATTTACTTTAATGCTAAGGTACTGTGAACACCAACAAGACTTTGACATTGGTATTGTGGACATGTTGAAGAAACTATTTGTCTGGAGCAGAGTTTGTAGGACTATGTGTAAACAAACTAGAATGAAGCCATTAGATTTTTCATTTGCATTTCTATTGAGGCATTTGCCAGCCATTTTTTTTTTTTCTAACCTTATTCCAAGACCACTGTTTTAGCCCAGACTCCACCACAACCTGTGGGACATCACCCTTTATCTTGGAACCCACCCTCATCTGTAGAATAGGAGCTGTTACCCACCTGTCCATTTCAAGGGTTGGGTGGTTATACGAGAATCAATGAGATGGTATGAACCACACAGTACTTTGTGAACTGTCAGGCTGTAAAAGGTAAAGCATTTATATAGGCCAACTAAAGCTATATGTTCATTGTAACTGTTCAAAGAGATATTTAAAATGCCGAGAGCGCTGATACTTATTTTTGTTTCCATATATACCTATGATTGATGACCAGTGTTATGTAAAGCACTTAAAAATACACTTCTAAGCTAACAGGCACAGATAAAAATACTGGGGAGAATTGACAAATTTCCTTAGATACTACATGAAGCATGAAAACGATTTTCTTGGCATATCTTAGAAGAAGCATGGAACATAGAAAAAGCATGGAACATAGAAAAAATGGAATTTATATTTTGTGCCATCTCAGACTGCAGATTGCTTTGTTCTTTCCTTTCATTTCCTACAAACAACTGAAGTCTATCATATTCCTGACTCTGCCTCTTGCAGCTGTTTTTATGGTTTTGCCAGCGAATGTAGATCTGAAGACATCTGAGATCAATGATGTGACTGTTTTAAGTAAAATATATGTAACACATTTCCTTTGGTAACCTCCTGTGCCACCGATACTGTTTCTTAACACAGTTTTTTACAAGTTCCATTTTAAGGAAGAGAGAATGTGACATGAAGAGCTACTGCTAAATGACAATTAGCAAGTTTGAAGCAATGCTGGGATATGGACCCATGGTGTCATTTCCTTTTCACTTCTCCTCATTTGTCAAGGTAATTATATTTTCATTAGCATTTGGGATTAAAAGGATTTCTAAAGTAAACATTTACCCTAAAACATTATGTTAACAATGCAGGAAAGATGGTGATGTGCTTTTCCTTGATGGAAGATTACAGACAGAACATGAGGCAAATAATGGGAAATTTTAGGAAGAATCTATCAAATAAGAATAAATAATTAGCATCTTGTTGAGAACTTTGAATTTTGCTATTGCCTAATTTTATGAATAGCAGCTGCTCTGCCACGTGATACCCAAGCATCAATATCTTAACACACACACACACACACACACACAGCTTTTTTTTTCCTCACCCAAGAAAAAAGGGAATTCAGCAGGTGCTATTTCTGGAGAAAAATTACTTGCATTATGAACATCTTCAATTATTTGCCTCAATTCATATAACTTCCTCTTTCCTCCCTCAAGTTCTCATTATTTAAAAATCATTTACCACTAAATTATAGAAAAATAGTTATTTCTAAAGCAGAAGTGAAGTGAAGCTGGGCTTGAGTCAATAAACAATTACGAGGCTCTCAAATCATCAAAAAGATGCCACCTATGACATATGGCCTGTTCTGGTCTCAAGGTGTATGGCATCAGTTTATGGAGAGTAGAGAAGGGATCGTATTTTCTCTTCTCCTGGACTGATGGTCCCTGTCACCTCAACTTCAGAGAAAGTTTTTCTTTGGAAGAATCCAAACATATTAGTGTTTGGAGGGTATCTTGAAGATACACATGAACATCTTTTCCCACAAAACCTTCTGAAGTTCTAGCTGTATTTGGGTGCACAGACCCGAAAGTCACTGGCTTTTCAAGCCAGGAGCTTAGTCCCATTGTTTTCTTTGTGGTTTGGTTGTCGTAGCGACTGCAGGGTTTTTGGAAGGAGGCTTTGGAGCAGTCAGTCCTCAGTTCAGATTTGCCTGCTTATGAACAGCGTGACTGTCAAATCATAGGATTTATTGAAGCCTTCATTTCTTCATTTATGAATTAAAAGTATATGCTAATGCATATAACTTTTAACAGTGTTCTTTTAATGATTTTAAAAAATAGGTGTATGGTATATAACACATGTTGTGTGTGGCAGACACTCTTCAGTTCCTTACTCTTTCCTTGCCCAAAGGATCCTGAGCCTATTGGAGTGACCGTGTGCCCGGGGCAGGGGGGTTAGTCATGACTGTCCAACACCATCATGGCAATCTGAGTTTCTAGTGCTGTGATTGATTAGGGGGCATGAAATCCCGTTCTGGCTGATGACACCCAAGAGGAAGACTTCTGGGGTTTTTAGGGGAGACTGTCCACCCTGAAAGGACAGAGGGGAGGGAGGAAATGTTCTCTGTGGTGTTGGAATTCCTTGCGTCTGGCAGCAGCCAACAGGCTGTGAAGGAACTGGGTGTGAAAAACCGAGACAGAGGAAGCTAGCCCAGTTGTGTCCTCAGGGAGCAACCGCGGGACTGCTTTGTCTGGCCTTCTGTTAATAAATAAGAAATCACCTCTGTTTCAATCACTCCCAGTCAGATTTTCTGTTATTTGGAGCCCAAAGTGTCCAACTCAAGAAGTAGACTGTTACTGATATGTATTCATTGGTATATTTCCAGAGGGGCAAATTGATATTGAAGAAACCATTTTCACTGAGGTAATAGAAAATAATCCCCAAACTTAATCCCAGCTGCAAATCTAGACTACCTTTATTTGTTTTTGAGAAATTTAAATGGAGAGATTTGAAAACATTAAAAAAAATTTTTTTTCTTTCAGGGAAGATCTGGTAACCAAATTTAGCTGATGGTTATCAGTTTTATTTAGAAACAGCAGAAAGGCAAAGAATCATACCCTGGAAGGAAACTCAGTAAGTATTTTAGAGTCTAACGGTTAGGTCATCTTTCTGCCCCTAATTAAAGGGCACATCAAAACCATCTCAAGAAATAGAACGGGGGTTTTAGAATCTTTGAAAAAACTTACAAAGTAGCAAAAGTCCTAGCTAATGGTAGGTTAGGTTCATGGAGTGCATTATGTGGTATGGTTAATAATTATGGATATAGGAGGATAGATTCACCCTGGATCACCCATCGTTGATAACTGATCTTTTATTTTCATATTTTCCATGAAAGAAGGTTATTCTTATTTCCCCACTTATTCACACAAGCAACATACACTGATTTCTGCTCTATTTTCATTCCTGATCTGGAGATCTTTCTTTTGTTCTGTTTATATCTGACACACCACAAAGCTGAGAGAAATATAAAATTTCTGGGCATACCAACCCTAGAAATCTGAAATCTTTTTGGATTTTATTAGACCCTGTGGTATCAGCCAGGAATGTATACCTTCTTTTGTCATTGTCTTGAAAGCTACAGAGGTTTTCTGTCATGTTCTTTAAAAAAATTAGTAAGAAATGGAACACAGTTCAGAAAAATTATATTTATACAAAATTTATGTAAAAATTATACAAAATCTTGTATAACACAATATATGCAAATATGTAATAATATATGTCATATGGATATATTTTAAGTACCAGAAATGCAAACAGTTGATTGTTTCAATTTGTTCAATAGAGAGCACAACCTCTATATTAAAGTAAAATACATGAATCCAAAATATATGAATCCCTTTTATAAAGTAAAGGCTCTACAGTCATCACTAGTCATTCAAAAAAGAATTATTGCACAGCTCCTATGTTTCACGCTGTTCTACATTCAAACCTGTAAAGGCCTTGGAGGTGCTAGGTCCTGGTGAATAATAAAGATGTTCCAGAAGCTTCTGCCATTCCCCTGGCTATACTTTTGCTATTCCAAATTATATTATCATGCGTGCATTAATGTGTGAAAAAGTGGTCCAGAATGATGGACTTTGTGCATGCATGAGTGTGCCTCACACTAACCTCATGGCAAGTGTGTTAGACATGTGGATTATGAAATGCTGGGATGAACGTTATAGACCAGCCATCTGTGTGGATTGGGTCATTGGGGGGCTCAGATAATTTAACCACTTCATTTTAATGGCTCAAATTGTCAAGATCTGTGTTGATTCTCAATTTATTTAGAGCTTTGGATGAACAATATTAGGTTGGGCAACATTTGTTTGACATAAAGACTGAGGGCTAAAATGTGAGTAATTTTGAAATGGGTTTCCAAGATTACTAAAGAGAAATCATTGTGAATGGTTACTTTGTCCACAGACTGCTAAGGGGAGTGAGGATAAAACTGCCTTCTAGTGTAACTGGTTTCTTTTGTAGTCTGCATTTTATGTTAATGTATTTGAAAACATGATTTTGAGAAAGGCCCATAGGCTTCCCCAGACTGCCTGACAGGTCTGTAAGCCAAGAAAGTTGATGAGCTGCTGAAAGGAAATGAAGCATTTTGTGCAACATGGCAAAAGGAATACAGTAATTAAAGCAATAGGAACAACAAAAACTATAATAGTTTGGATTTAGTGCTGATCGGTCCTATCTTTTCCCAGTGCATGGGGATAAGGTGAAACTGTAAGGACAGCCTGGCTAAAGTCTGCTTTTGTGGGAGCTCTCACCCGTCCTCATGAAGGAGAGTGGGCATAGCACCATGTGATTCTGGGAACAACCTTCTTAGAGCTCTTGGATTTAGTTAAGGCTAAAAATGTCCATAGCTCCCCCAAAAGAAGCAATCCTAGTGTCTGTCAGATTGAAGTGGGCAAGCTGTCATGATTTTTTTTTTCTATGACCAAATTTTACTTCTATTCCTTAGTAAAAATATACCCCAAACATTGGTAATGTCAACATACTTCATTAAATGCTTTTATTTGAAAAGTAAGACATTTCCTTATGTCAGTTCTATGACACATTTTTCATTTTAAATTTGAAAATTGGAAACAGGCCCAGAGAGAAGTGTGTCTTGGGTAGCCTTATATGGTCCAAACTAGCTCTAATAGTTGGTTTCCAACCTGCTCTGTGCCCTTTTATCCACACCCCTCCAGAACTGATGGTTGTGTTTTCAGACCCACCTTCATATTCGTCTGAGGAGTCTTGAAAGTCATACAGACTGCTCATTTTCTCATCCTCCAAATGAGAAAACTGCAAATGAAAATCTGCTCAGAAGTTATTTAAAATAAAAATAAGATGTTAGTTATACTTAATGAAAAGTCATGAAATGTTATCATTTGCAATGTATTATTAAAAACTGTTGGAAGGGGGCACCTCGGTGGCTCAGTGGGTTAAGCCTCTGCCATAGGCTCAGGTCATGATTCCAGGGTCCTGGGATCAAGCCCCACATCAGGCTCTCTGCTCGGCGGGGAGGCTACTTCCTCCTCTCTCTGTGCCTGCCTGTCTGCCTACTTGTGATCTCTGTCTGTCAAATAAATAAATAAAATCTTTAAAAAAAAAACCTGTTGGAAGCCTTAACTCTTCATTGGTTAAGAATGGAGAAGCCCTGCCTTTTTTTTTTTTTTTTTTATGTTTTGGGAGGGGAATGAGGAAGCAAACCAGCTTAATGAGGCTGACAAATCCTTGTGCATTCTAATGTTGCCACTTGCACATCTGCGGTGCTGTGTCTCCCTAGACTTTAAAGGCATGGTAAAAAGTCCCTTATGTGAAATCTGACTTGAGCTTCATTTTTACAGCTGCTCAGCCTGACAACCTTAGATTCTTCCTAGAATTTTCTTTCTCTTGCACCCCACATCCAATTTGTCAGCAAAGCTTATCCTCTTTACCTTCACAATCTATCCACGGTCTGCATTTCTGCATCCATCCATCCCACCACCATCTGTCACCTGGAGGACCTTCAAACCACTGGCCTTCAGGCTGGTCTTATTTCCTCCTTTGCTCCATGGGAATAGACTATTTCAAACACCTTGGGCAGAATGTAGGTGAGGTTGAGTTACACCTCCATTCAGAACTCTCCAGTGGTTTTCCGTCTTGCTCAGAGCCTCACAGTCACTATAGAAGCCCTGTGCAAGGCCTATCGGGCCCTGTAGTCTATCCCTGTTGGCTCTCCAGCATCAGCTCCCATGACTTTCCTCCACTCTCTCTGCTCTATCTGCTGTACCTTATCTCCAAAGCCTAGATCAGAGGCTTGCACATAGTAGGTGCTGAATCAATTGATAAATCAATGGTAAGAACCCAGATATATTCTGGGCTCATGTTGTCTTCTGAAATCCAAAGCAAAATTGGCTCAAGCCTTCCAGTTTGTGTTTAGCTCCTAATATCTCTTGTGAGTTCTGGGAGACTTACATTTCTTTTTCATTTCTACAGGGTCTTAATTGCTGTTCCTCTGAATTCCCCATTTCCATTCTTCATTCTGCTTTCCCTTTTCCTTCTTCCATTGGCCTGTTGGGTGTGGTTCAGATCCTTCACTCCCTGAAGTTCTGTGTATAGCCACCTTTGTTAGAGATTCAGCATAGTGGAGGAGATAACAATACCTATAAATTATAGTACAACACATAAATTTAAATATTTTTTCTTAGAAGTCATTATTTTCTGCACTGGGAAGTTATGATGATTTCATGTGCTCAAACTTCAGCCTTCCTACTTTTCCTTGGTCCTACTTTTTTCTCTTTGTACTGCATTCTCTCTCTCTTTTTTAAAATTTTCTTTTTTAGAGAGAGAGAAAGTGGGGTTGGGGAGGGGCAAAGAGAAAGAGAGGGAGAGAATCTTAAGCAAGTTCCATGCCAGCATAGAGCCTGAAGTGGGGCTCAATCCCACTTCCCTGAGAACATGACCTGAGCCTAAATCAAGAGTTAGACATTTGGGGTGCCTGAGTGACTCAGTCAGTTGAGCATCTGCCTTTGGCTCAAGTCATGATCGCAGGGTCCTGGGATAGAGTCCCAGATCAGGCTTCTTGCTCCATGGGGAACCTGCTTCTCTCTCTTCCTCTGCCTGCTCCTCCCCCCTGCTTGTGGTCCTTCTCTCTCTCTCTGTTGAATAAATAAATAAAATCTATATTAAAAAAAAAAAAAAGAAAGAGTTAGACATTTAACTGACTGAGCCCCCAGGGGGCACTGCCAAGGTACTGCATTCTATTTTAGGACATCTGACTACCAGGACATGTTTTCATTATTTTTTTAAAAACTGAATTTATTTATTTATTCATCTGACACAGAGAGAGCGAGCGAGTGAGTACGTAAGTAGGCAGAGTGGCAGGCAGAGGGTGAGGGAGAAGCAGGCTCCCCACTGAGCAGGGAACCTGATGCCAGGATTAATCCTGGGACCCTAAGATGATGACCTGAATGAAGGCAGATGCTTAACCCACTGAGCCACCCAGGTGCCCCTGGACATCTTTCATTATTAAACCAAAATCCATCTCATAGAAGTTTTACCCATTTACGGATAAAATTAGTTTTCCTGATCTGCGGGGTCCGTTTAGAACAAATAACACCACCTTGGCAGTGTTACTCTGCCTTCTAAGGCTCTGTGAAGCTCCTAAAATTCTGTATGTGCTTAATGCAACATAACTTTCTTAAAAACAAAAACATTCTTCCATACAGGAAGTTGTATTCATTGTGGGAAAACATATACTTTAGGTGGATTAGGCTGCACATTACATGCTGCAGTTTTTGATAACATGCATCTTTAAAAATACTCCCATCACTGATCTCTAGATACAGTAAAAACTTCATATGCTTTGAATAGTCCAACATACATTTTGTAAAATAGAAAAATATTATACACGGTACTTGAATTGACAAAGTTTATTGCTAAAACTTAGAAAACTTGCACATAAACTGCATGGAATACCATATCTTGTTGGGAGAAATTTTTCACGAGTCTTAGTGTGCAATTTCTCTAGAGCTTACACAAGACCGACCTCCTCTTAGAGGACCAGCTCTTCATTTGTGTGCATCTGGTAGAGAAACTTAAGTAAAACAATGTAGGCAGCTTCACTCCAGTTCTTGGCATTAAGCAAAGCCGTTGATTAATGAACAACAATGGTAATTGGCTCTTGGTTACAATTGCTTTGGACATTCAAGAAATGAGACTATAATGGATGGAAATATCTCAGTAGTTCAACTAGTGCTTACTCACCGAGGGATTAAGGTGACCTGACATGCTAGGATAAGCATGGTTATGTAAAATTGCATATGCTGTTTTTAGCTCTCCTTTGCATGGCAGTAATTTTTTTTTTCATTAAAAAAAAGATTTAGGAAGTATGCCAAAGAGAGAATATTATGAAGCAGACACTACTGAAAACATTTGAAACCCACCTGTTAGTCAACCTAAGAGAAATAGTTCCTTATTCTCGAAGTGACATTCCCTAACGCTTGGCTGCTGCGAATCGGCTGTGATGTTACATTGTGTCAGGCTTCAGCCTTGTAGAGGTCTGTGCTTATGAGAATACCCACGAGAGGGCAGGAGTGGAGTCCTGGGTCCTCGACCAAAGCACCAGGCCAACAATCACTGTCCATGACCATTTTACAGATACACCAAAAGCCTCATAGACAAAGCATACCTTTTTTCTTATTAAATTTTGCCAGCTTTGCACTTGGATTTGTGCCTCCACCTCAGATTTTTAGGTTTGTCATTTTAGTCCTAAACCTTGCCAATATCTGACCAGATCATGTCCACCCACCTGCGTTGGCTTCCAGGACAAGTTTTCCACAAGCCTCTACTCTTTTCCTGGCTTCCAACCAGAGATTTCAGACCTGTGTAGTCTGGGTATGGTGGGAAGCAAGAGAGCACTGCACATAGACCAGTGGGAGGAAGGTTTGCAAGGGTCAACGTATGCATTGTTTTTGGAGGAATAGGATGTAGTTCAGCTTGGCATGAGGCACGTGGATGCTTACAATGCAGTGGACGGCACCATATTGTCGGGGTCTTAAGTGGCACTCACAAGAGCTTGCCAATTTTTCTCAGCTCAGATTTCAAGTAGGAGAGTGAGACATGACCAGATCTTCATGTGTTCTAGGAAGATTGCACTTGTGTTAGTACAAAGGATTTAAGGGAGAGAGAAGGGCTTGGAAGAGGCACTGAATGTGTTCATCAGTTCACCGCCAAGGTCAGGAGTTCTTAAATTAGGGAAAGTCCATGGGATGGATGAGAAGATGAACCAAAGAGCTATTTCTGAGGTAGAATAGGCAGGCTTGACACCATAACTGAGGCAAGAGAGAAAATGTGAAGTACTGAAGCTAGCCCAGTCTTCTAGCTTGTGGGGCCTGCACCAGGTGAGATGTACAGACCTGAGAAGCTACAAAAATGTTTGAGGTTTGGACGTATTGAGTCTGAAG
>ML103812.1:26631-49504 GCA_003697995.1 Taxidea taxus jeffersonii | reverse complement strand
CAGAGGCTTCACCCACTGAGCCACCCAGGCGCCCCAATAATTGTTACTTCAAAGAAATGAAAGTAGCAATATATTGGGTGATCATAACATACAAATAGGTAAAATGAATGATAATATTATAAGGCACCAAAGAAAGAAATTAAAAAAATATGTTATAAGGTACTGCACTACCCATAAAGTGGTATAGTGTTACTTGAAAGTGCACTTAGATTAATTATAAATGCAAATTGCGAAATCTAGGTCAGCCACTAAAATATTTTTAAAAGTATAATTGATATGATAAAAGAAGAGTGAAAATAGAAATATAATGCTCAATTAAAACCAGAGAATGCATGAAAAGAGAAACAACTTTGAATAGAAATAAAAGACAAGGGCGCCTGGGTGGCTCAGTGGGTTAAGCCGCTGCCTTCGGCTCAGGTCATGATCCCAGGGTCCTGGGATCGAGTCCCGCATCGGGCTCTCTGCTTAGCAGGGAGCCTGCTTCTCCCCTCCCCTCTCTGCCTGACTCTCTGCCTACTTGTGTAATCTCTGTCTGTCAAATAAATAAATAAATAAATAAAACCTTTAAAAAAAAAAAAGAAATAAAAGACAAATGCAATGAATATAAAACAATTATAAATATGGATATCCATTATCACTTTAAACCTGAATGATACAAAATACAATTAAAAGACAGACTTTCAGACTGATTTATTTTTTTAAAGGCCCAACTGTAAGTAGTCTAGAAGAACCCACTAAAATATAAAAATACAAGTTATAAGGAAAGTGATGGAAAAAGGGATGTTATGCTAACATAATCAAAATAAAGTGGAAGCAGCTATATTAACTTCAGACGAAGCAAACTTCAGAAGAAGGATAATTATCAGGGTATTAAATAAAGATAAGAGAATTAATTCTCCAAGAAGTTCTAATAATCTTTAACGTGTATAAGTCTAAAGACAAGTATCAAAATACATGAAGTAAAAACTGATAGAAAAGCAAAGAGACCTAGACAAATCCACAATTTCAATATATCTCTTTCAGTAATTGATAGATACAGCTGACAGGAAATCAGTAAGTGTATAGTTGAATAAACAACATTAATAATCGACTGGTATACATCACTCAACAATAGTGGAATACATATTTCTCTCAATTCAAATGGAACACTCACCAAAACAGAAAGCATTTTGACCATTAAAATACCCTAACTTATTTAAAAGAATAGAAACCATACAAGATATATTCTCAGACCACAAGGGAATTAAACTAGAATTCAATAACAGAAAGATAAATGAAAAATCCCAAAATATTTAGTTCAAAGAACACAATTCTAAGTAACAACAACAAAAACAACTCAAGAAAAATTTTTAAGTAATTTGAACTAAGGTAAATGAAAATACAATTTATCAAGATTTGTGAGATGCAACAAAAGCAGTGGTTAGAGGAAAATTTATAGCATTGAATGCATATATTAGAAAATAAAAAAGATCTAAAATCAATAATGTTTCCACCTAGGAAATTAAAGGAAGAAGAGCAATTTAGTCCTAATGCAAATAGAAGAAAATAAATAGTAAAAATTAAAGCAGAAACCAGTGAAATTACAATCAGAAAGTGCAATAGAGACAGTCAACAAAACCAAATGCTGGGTTTTAGAAAAAGCAATAAAATTGAGCTGACTAGATTAATTGTGAAAAAAGACAGAAACATAATTATTAATATAATAAATGAAAGAAGTGTCACCACCAGAAGTCCTAAGGACAGTAAGAAGATAGTAAAGAAATATTATGAGCAACTATAAGCCCACACATTTGGTAACTTAGATGAAGTGGACCAATTCTTTGAAAGACACAAACTATCAGAATTCTCACAAAAAGAGAAATAGATAACTTGAATAGTCTATAATTATTAAAGAAGTTGGGCAAATAATTAATGATCTTCTTAAAAGAGAGCACTAGACCAAGATAGTTTCACTAGTGAACTCTACAAAACATTTAATTAAGAAAAAATACCAATTTTTATAATCTGCTAGAGAAAACAAAAATGGAAGAAATATTTTCTAACTCATTCTATGATGCTGGCATTAGATTAATATAAAACCAGATCAAGAAATTATAAAAAAGGAAAACTAGATGCCAATATCTCATAGATTTAAAAAATGCAAATAAACAAAATATTATCACATTAAATCCAACAATGTACAAAAATTATACAAAATGACAAAGTGAGATTTATTCCAAGTATTCAAGGACAGTTCCACATTTGAAAATAAATTTGTGTAATGTACTATATCAATAGGCTAAAGAAAAATCATATTAACTGATGCATAAAATGCACTAGGCAAAATTATGACACTAACTCTCAAAAAAGTAGGAATAGAAGATGATATTCTAATTTTTATAAAAAAACATTTACTGCCTACAGCTAATATCATGCTAAGTACCTGGATACCTTCCCCCTCAAGATCATGAACAAGACAAGGATTCTACCTCCTCCCTACTAATATTCAACATCACATAGGAAGTCCTACCTAGTAGAATAAGACAACGAATGGTAATAAGGGTATACACATTGTAAAGAAAAAAAAAATAAGACTTTTTTCACAGATGACAGATTGTCTCTGTAGAAAATCTCAATAAACTGCCAAAAAATCAGGAATAAGTGATTATAGCCGGATCATAGGATATAAGGTTAATACACAAAAGTCTGTTGCTTTCCTTTATATCGGCAATGAACAATTAAAATTTGAAAGTAAAAATCAATACAATTTAAATTAACATAAAAATTAAATATTTGGGTACACATCTAACAAAATACATATAGGATGTATATGTAAAAAACTATAAAACTCTGATGAAAAATATTTTAATTTAAATATATGGAAAGATATTCCATGTTTATCGGTTGGAAACCTCAATGTTTTTCAGGGGTTGATTCATCCTAACACAGATTCAATACAAACCATCTAAATTCACCAAGCTATTTTCTGGATTCCTTAAACATATGATAAAGCTGCAGTGATAAAGGCAGCATGATATTAGCAAAAGAATACATATATATATATAGATCAAGAGAACAGAATAGGGAGTCTAGAATTCAACTCACAATTCATCTTTAATCATCTTTAATAAAGAAGTAAAGGTAATGGTTTTTAATCTTTTCAATAAAGGTGGTGGATTTCCATATGCAAAAGAAAAAAATTTGTCCACAATTCTTCCTTTTCACAAAAATTAACTCAAAATTAATCATAGACTAAAAAAAATGTAAAATCATAAAACTTTTATTTTTTTGTTTTTTGTTTTTCTTTTTTCATAAAACTTTTAGAGAAAAACATTGGATAACATCTAGGTGAACTTACTCTGATACATGATAGAAAAAATTGATGTTAAACTTCATCAAAATTTTAAATTCTTTTCTACAAGGGACACCACTAGGAGAATGAAAAGATAAGCCGCAGATTGCAAAAAAATATTGGCAAAACATATATTTGATAAAGGCCTTATGTCTAAAATATATAAAGAACTCTGAAACTGAATTTTAAAAAACTCACAAATAATCTGATTTTAAAATGCACAAAAGATCTGAACAGACACCTCAAACTCAGCAAAGGAGATATACAAATGAAAAATTAGCATGTGAAAATATGCTCCAAATCATTTATTATTATAAAATTGCAAATTAATATAATGATGAGATACCAGTACACACTTATTAAATGGCTAACATCCAAAAAACTGACAATATCAAATGTTCATAAGGATATGGTATAATGAGAGTTATTATTCATTGGTAGTGCCAATCCAAAATAGCACAGGTACTTTGGAAGACAGTTTGGCAAGTTTCTAACAAAACTAAACAATCTTACCATACAATTGAAGTACCATGTTCCTAGGTATTTGTACAAATGTGTTGAAATTTATGTCGACAAAGAAAGCTGCACATGAATAGCAGCTTAAATCATAATTGCTAAAAACTAAGTATAAAAACTATTCCTACAGTAACCAAATGGATAAGCAAAAAAAATTGGATATAGTATATCCATATAATAAGATATTATTAAATGATAAAAGAAAAATCTATTAAGCCACAAAAATAAAAGACATGGAATGACCTTAAATTCATATTAAGTGAAATAAGTAAGTCTGAAAAGGCTATATCCTACATGTTTCCAATTAGATGACATTATGGGAAAGGTAAAAATATGGAGTTGCTTAAAAAAAAAAAAAAGAAAGATCAGTGGTTGCCAGAGTTTGAGGAATTGAGTAGGTGAAACACAGGGGATTTTAGGGTAGTAGAATGCATGATAGTACAATCATGGACATATGACATTACACATTACCAAAACCTATAGTACTTTAAAATGCAAAAGAGCAAATCTTAATGTATGCAAATTTTTAAAAAAATCATTAAAGGGGTCGGAGAATTCTAGGAAAAAAAAGTAGACTGTTACAAAAGAATTTAATTGGATTACAAATGTATGAAATAACCTCAATAGAATGGGTAAGGAAAAGGTGCTGAACTAAGTAATAGTGGAAATGAGTGGATTCTATATCTCTAAAGGCACAAGAAACTGTACATAAGTCCTTTATTTTAGCAGATCAAGTTGTTTTCTATGAGGGTAAATACTAAATTTGATACTCCTATAAAGGCATATTAGAATTGAACAGTTAAGGAAATGAATGGCAATGACAGAAGCCAGATTTACAACTGTTGGAAAAGAAATTTACAGATTACAAAGGGAGGAAGTAATCCATGTTTTAATGGGTTAGAGTTGGAGCCATCAGTATGAATTCATATTTAATACAGATATAGATGACTACATTTGGAAATATTTATAGATAGGTGTATATACTCAGGTTTTTATGCACAGATATATGTCCTTGCTTTGTGACCTAAGAGGGGAGCAAGGAAGAAAGGAAGGAAAGAAGGGAGGGAGGGAGGAAGGAAGGGAGCAAGGAAGGAAGAGGAAGGAAGGACACCCTGGTAGCAATGAACATGCTAGCCTCCAGATATTGGTTTTCTTTTTATTATTTTTTAATTAAATTCAATTTAGTCATTCTAACTGATGTGAGATGGTATCTCATTGTGGTTTTGATTTGTATGTCATTGATGCCAAGTGATATGGAACATTTTTTCATGTGTATGTTGGCCATTTAGATGTCTTCTTTGGAGAAATTTCTATTTATTTCTACTGCCATTTTTTGACTGGATTATTTGTTCTTTGGGTGTTAAGTTTGATATGTTCTATATAGATTTTGGATACCAGCCCCTTATCTAATAAGACATTTGCAAATATCTTCTCCCATTCTGTCAGTTGTCTTTGGTTTTATTAACTGTTTCCTTTTCTGTGCAAGAGTTTTTATCTTGATGAGGTCCTAATAGTTCATTTTTGCCTTTGTTTCTTTTGCCTTTGGAGATGTGTTTAGTGAGAAGTTGCTGCGGCCAATGTCATATAGATTGATGTCTGTGTTCTCCTCCAAGATTTTGATGGATTCCTGTCTTACATTTAGATATTTCAGCCATTTGGGGTCTATTTTTGTGTATGGTGTAAGAGAAAGGTCTGATTTCATTCTTCTGCTTGTGGCTGTCCAATTTTCCCAACACCATCATTGAGACTTTTTTCCATTGGATATTCTTTGCTGATTTATCAAAGATTGGTTGGCCGTAGAGTTGAGGGTCCATTTCTGAGTTCTCTATTCTGTTCCATTGATCTATGTGTCTGATTTTGTGCTAACAGTGTACTATCTTGATGATTACAGCTTTGTAAGAGAGTCTGAAGTCCGGATACTAAATCATAATTAAAGGGTCTTTTCAATAAGAAGATCTAATAATTGTAAATATTTATGCCCCTAACATGAAAGCAGCCAATTATACAAATCAATTAATAACAAAATTAAAGAAACACATTGATAATAATATATTAAAAGCATATTTAACACCCACTCACTGTAATGGACAGATCATCTAAGCAGAAGATCATCAAGGAAACAAGAGCTTTGAATGACCCACTGGACCAGATGGACTTCACAGATATATTCAGAACATTCCATCCTCAAGCAACAGAATACACATTCTTCTCAAGTGCACATGGAACATTCTCCAGAACAGGTCACATACTCGGTCGGTCACAAGTCAGGTCTCAACCAGTACCAAAGGATTGGGATCATTCCCTGCATATGTTCAGACCACAGTGCTTTGAAACTGGAATTTAGTCACAAGCAGGAATTCAGAAAGAACTCAAATACATGGAGGCTAAAGAGCAACCTACTGTAGAGTGAATGGGTCAACCAGGCAATTAAAAAAAGTATTAAGAAAATTCATGGAAACAAATGAAATTGAAAACACAACTATTCAAAACCTTTGGGATGCAGCAAAGGTGGTCCTAAGAGGGAAGTACACAGCATTTCAAGCCTTACTCAGAAATAAGAAAGGTCTCAAATATACAGTGTAACCTTATACCTAAAGAAGCTGAAGAAAGAACAGCAAATAAAGCCTAAATCCAGCAAGAGAAAATAATTAATAAATATTAAAGCAGAAATCTATGAAACAAAAACCAAAGAATAGTAAAACAGATCAATGAAACCAGGAGCTCATTCTTTGAAAGAATTAATAAGATGGATAAACCCCTGGCCAGACTTTCATTCATGAATGAAAGAGATCATAACCAACACCAAAGAAATACAAACGATTATAAGAACATGTTATGAGCAACAGAATGCCAACAAATTAAGCAATCTGGAAGAAATGGATATATTCCTAGAGACATATGAAACTGCCAAAAGTGAAACAGGAAGAAATAGAAAACCTGAACAGACCCATAACCAGAGAGGAAATCGAAGCAGTAAACAAAAATCTCCCAACAAGAGTTCAGGGTCAGATGGCCTCCCATTAGAATTCTACCAAATGTTTAAAGAAGTGATACTTTATTCTTCTGGAGCTGTTTCAAAACATAGAAATGGAAGGAAAAATCTCAAGCTTGTTCTATGAGGCCAGATATTTGTTTCTAACGCTTCTCCAATAAAAATAATCAGGGCTTCTTGAAGAAACAGTTGATTCATAGATGGGTAAGGAATGTACAAAATGAGCCTAGATCATTTTATAATGACAGAAAGTAAAAAAGTTCTTAAAAATTTTAAAAAGTGATGAGAATATGTCAAAAGGACACAAATCTGAAAGAGCTCCCATTGGCTACCTGAAAGAGTTCCCATTGGCTAAATCTGGAATAATTTCAGTAAGAAAATAAGTAGTACTTGATTTAAACCAAAGTACAAAATAAAAATCAGTGCATCCATACTAATGTAAATAAGTGATTAAATGAATTAATAAATGAAGAAAAAGTCTCCCATGCAGATCCAAGTAAATTATATAAATAAGTCACTCTAAATGAGGAGGAGCATAATTCCTCATTCCTTAAGTGTAGACTGCACACAGTGACTGCCTTTGAAAGAGGACAATATGAAAACAAAGGGAGAAAAAAGTAGCTTCACTGTAGAGAAACCTTAGAAATACTCTCTCTTTTAGGTGTCATAATTAACATCAACAATGATAAGCAGTCATGCTGATAGTGTGTATTCCTGATCTGATGTAATGAAATGGCACTTTACCTCTGAGATCTTCCTTCTCAAACTCCACAAGCTCAGTATAATTGTGAGAAAAAAAAATCAGATAAACACCAATTGAAAATATTTTATAAAACACTTGACCAGTATTTCTGAAAATTGTCAAGGTCATCAAAAACAAGGAAAGTTTGGGCAACTGTCACAACCAAGAGGAATGTAAGAAACATGACAACTAAATATAATGTGACCCTTAAAAGGGATCTTGGAATAGAAAAGGGTGGTAGATTACAAACTAAGGAAATCTGAAAAAACAGAACAACTATATCCATATAGGTTCATGAATTGTAACAAATGTACCAAATCAAGGTAGATGCCAATAATAGGGGAAACTGTGTAAAGACTACATGGAAATCTCTGCACTACCCTCTCAATTTTTCTGTAAAAATTTCTGTAAGTCTAAAATTGTTCTAAAAATAAACCTTATTAGTAAAATATTTAAAAGAAAAGTAAAATAAAGACATATTGAGGGGATGCCGGGTGGTTCAGGCAGTTGTGTCTGTCTTTTGGCTCAGATCATAATCCTATGATCTTGGGATTGGTTCCACTTCAGGCTTCCTGTTCAGCGGGGAGTCTGTTTCTCCCTCTGCCATCCTCCTGCCCCCTACTCATGTGCTCTCTCTCTCTCTTGCTCTTGTTCTCTCTCTCAAAAAATAAAATAAAATCTTTTTAAAAAAGACATATGAGAAACATACAAGCAAAAGAAATTTATCACAGACCTGTGCTATAAGAAACATTAAAGGAAGTTCTCAAGCAGAAGGATTATGATGCCAAATGGATATACAATCTACACAAAGAAGGAAAACTTCTGGGAAAGGATACACATGTAGGTAAATATAAAGCATATTATTCATTAGTTTTAATCTCTTTACGTGATTAGTGATTACGCAAGACAAAGGTAGTACCAAAGTATTGTGGAGTTCATAACATACATACAAATATGCATATGACAAAAAATAGCGCAAAATATGGGAGGAAATAAACAGCAGTGTTCCAACTTAAGTTTCTTATGGTTTACAGCAAGTTATATATCATTTGGCAGCACGCTGTGATAAGTTAAGGATATATATTGTGAACATGGTAACAACTCATATAAAAGAGGTATAATTAATAAATTAATATTTAAGATAAAAATATTAAAAGTACTCAATCTAAAATAAGTCAAAAGTGAAAATAAGAAATTTTTAAAAACATGGGACAGATAGAAAAAAATTGTAATATAGATTTTAATAATCATTACATTAAATGCAAATTGTTTAAACTAAATTAAAAGACACTGTAGATCGGATTAAAAATCAAGATCTAATATATGCTGTCTACAAAGAAATTGATGTTAAATGTAAAGATATGGATCTGTTGAAAACAAAAGAATGAACAAATATGCCACACAAACTCTAATCCAAAGTGAACTGAAGTGGCTATATTAATATCAGACAAACTAGATTGGAGAAAAAATAAATTTTACATTAGTTAAAAGTAATGGGGTAAATTTATCAAGAAAATATAACTCCAAAATGTGTCTGTACCAAATAAAAGAGTTTAAAATAAATAAAAATCATATAAGAAAATATATTTGAATACACAATTCATGTTGGAGAGCTTAACACTGAAAATAGGCTTTTATTAAAAATCTCAAGCTAACATATATGACTGATTTCATCTTAAGATCAGAAGCAAGACAAGTATGTCTGCTCTCACTACTTCTATTTAACATTGAACCAGAAGTTCTAGTAAAGACCATAAGGAAAAAGAAAAAAAAAAGAAAAGAAAAGAAAATCCTGACAAAAGGAAAAAATCTATTCTCATTCACAAATAACATAATTGCTTACAGACAAAAATCATAATAAATGTACATAAAAAGAAAGGAAAAAGATAAAAAAAAGGTCAAGAACAAATTAGTGAACTCAGCAAAATAAAGGATGGAAAGTCAACAGGATCAAGAGCTATTATATTGCTATATACTCACAATTTACAATTGAAAACTGAAAAATTTTAAAAAGCCTTTTATACTAGCATCATAACATATCATATACTTAGGGATAAATGTGACAAAATATGTACAATGCCTGTATCCTGTAAACTATAAAACATTATAGAGAAATGAAAGATCTAAATAAAGAAAAAATAAACCATACATAGGTGTAAAGACTAAATATTGTTAAGATGCCAGTTCTCACCAAGTCAATCCACAGAATCAAGACAATGTCAATTCAAATTATGTCAGGTTTGTTTTTGTTTTGTGTCACTTTTAGAAATTAAGAAAAGGATTCTAAAATTTAGACAGAAATTCAAATAGAAGAGAAAGAAAAATTTTACTACCTAATTTCAAGATATTAAGAAAAACATAGAATAAAATAAACATTTAGTAAAAACTAAAAAAAGTATCTTATTGACATATAATTGTCAACACAGGGAATCACAGAAGGCAGATATGTACATGTAAAGGTGCTCAACATCATTAGTCATTGTGGAAATACAAATTAAAAACACCAAAATATACCACTAACACCTATGAAAACAGCTAAAACTAAAAAGAGTGACAATACTGAGTGTTGATGATGATATGGAAAACTAGAACTCCTCATCATTTGTGAAAGGTAAAATTGTACACCTCTCTAGAAAATAGCTTAACAATTTTCCATAAAGTTATATGGAACTTTATATATACTGATCATGTAATATATACTGATCAAATATATATTATGTGTATGTATACACACATACTGAATATATACTAATCATGTAATCCAGCAATCCTACTTTTGGATATTTAGCAAAGAGAAAACATATTTTCACTCACAGACATGTGTGCAAATGTTTATAGAAGTTCATAATAATGGAATTCATAATAACCGAACACTAGAAATAACCTAAATATATATCATCTCAGGAGTGAGAAAATTATTTATAATACATCTGTCTAGTAAAATGGAGCCCAGCAATAAAAAAGACAAACTGATAAATGCAAAAACATGAAGGAATTTTAAAAGCATTATGTATTATGCTGAGAACCTACATACTGCATGATTCAATTCATAGGAAATTCTGGAAAAGATTAATATACAGGGACATACATTAGAAAAGTAGGCCACAGAGGGAGAGGAGCAAAGGGGCAAGAAAAAACATTATGATATGAAGAAAATATTCTGTTCTTATTAGACTGATGATTATATAACTACATTTATCTAAACCCCTCAAACTAGACACTTAAAAAGGGTGAATTTTATTACTTATAAAATATATATCAATAAATAACTTTTTAAAAAATAATTGAAAAAATAGCAAAAATTATCTTTGTCTAATGTTTTATGATGAGATTCAATGTTAGTTGTTAGTTTGAAATAGATTGCCTTCATCATCTTGGGGATTTATTCTTATCTCCTATTCCTAGTTGACTAACATTTTTTTATCAATAATTAATGTTGAATTATTTTAAAATGCTTTTTCAGTGTCTATCAAGATAAATTTTTCTTTATTCTCCTTTGATCAATTGTTGTGATGAATTATTACTTGGTTTCCTAATACTGAATTATTAGTACATTCCTGGAATAAAAACATGTTTGGTCATGGTGTGTTATCTTTTAATAAACTGCTACCTTTGATTTGCTAATATTTTGCAGTTATAGTTCTAAAGATCTTTAGTCAGTTTTTCTTTTTTTAATATTCCATATTTCTTATGTTTTAGTATGGGATGTTGCTTGGTTCATCAACGAATTGAGAAACTTCATCAATTACTATCATCAGAAGTAGTTTGCAACCAGTTTCAAAGAATTCAGCATAAAATTATATGATAAAAATTTTTTGGTAATTATTTCCTAGATAATATTTTGTCTTTGATGCTTTATTTTTTAAGCCTCAACTTAAAGTATCAATTTTTATAATAATTTTCTCTGGAAATTTGTCCATGCTAATTCTTTCCAAAATATATAGAAACTAAAATAAATTCTATAAATCTATAAATATTTGAAAAGCTTTTATGTCCTCATAGTTGATGCTGCATTTCTTTTACGTCCTAATGTAGCATAGCTGCATTATCTCTTTTTCTTCAGTATCTTTGCCAAAATTTTCTTAACGTTAGTTCCTTACAATATCTAATATGGTTTGTAATCACCTGGATAATTTTTTGATATCAACTTATCTGAGCCCAAACACAGAATTGGTAAATTAACATTTTTTTTTAAAGATTTTATTTATTTATTTGTCAGAGAGAGAGCAAGAGCGAGCACAGGCAGACAGAGCTGCAGGCAGAGGCAGAGGGAGAAGCAGGCTCCCTGCTGAGCAAGGAGCCCTATGTGGGACTCCATCCCAGGATGCTGGGATCATGACCTGAGCCGAAGGCAGCTGCTTACCCAACTGAGCCACTTAGGCATCCCTAAATTAACATTTTTGATAAGGGAAGAGGAAATTAATATTGCATTTGATCTTTTGTCTTCAATTTTAATTTAATTTTATGAGTATCTTGCTTTGTTTTGTTTACCCATGATCTACCACTTTCTTATATTTTGTTCTGATTTGGAATTTGGAAATCTTATTTTTATTCTATATTTGAAAAAATCTATTGGTCTTTTCTCTACAAAATTACATATGTTAAAGTAACATATATTATTTGGAATTCTCATGAGAGACTTGTCTCTTCTCCCTTATTTATTTATTTATTCAATAATTTATTTATACCCATATGTACTCATGGATATTTGTTTCATAGTCCGATATTACTTCATTTCTCTTGTTTGTTCACATTATTCTAGCGTTGGCCATTGGGAGCTCTATTAATGTCTCTTGTATCTTTTGACATGGCCCCATCATAAAGGGCTTTTAAATTTTTTATTTCTCAGCATTCATTACCTCTGGCACTACAAAATACTCCAGACTCACCTTTTCTATTTTCTGCCCCAGCCCCTGAATTAGTTATTTCTCCAAGGAGTCCTTGATCCTTTTACTGAAGAATGGTACTTAGGAACTAAGATCTGGGTACTATACATACTTATTTATAATGGGATGTCATCACTTCTAGGCTGTCTCAACCAACAAAGCAAGAAAGGTTATGTGTGTAAACTTACCTGTTTATTTACATGCACACACATATACACATATATATATGCATACATATATGTATGTATATATACATATATAAAATAATAAATATATATTAAACTAAACATTATTTCATAGTGATGTCCCCAATTCTACTCCATTAAAGCATAGATTATTCTATATTTTTCCATTGTCTATAAAATCTCACTTCACATCTGGCTCTTAGCATCTACCATCCATTTACTTAATTGTTCAATGCCTGTATACATGTATAGCAATATGACAATTTTTAACTAATATCCCTGTAGAAAAAAACATTATCAACTAAATTATAGTAATTATGTACTGCTTTGCCTTCAGTTTTACAGATCCCACTAATTTCCAAAGTTACTTAGGTCAGCACATTTTCCCTCATCACCTTTAGTGGTGCTGTCTCCTAAATTTTTAATATAGTTAGATTGTTTTGTCATATACTGCATTATATCCTGGGATTTCTCAACCATCTAAGTGACTTTTTAAAATTCGTATACACTATGTAGATATTCACCATTAAAAAAATTGGAGCATAACTGTCCACATCTTGAGTGTGGGCTGTATGTGGAAGTTTCCTTCCAAAGAGTATAGTATTGGATGAATGAATGAAAAAAGTAACTTTATGATAAAGAAACCTAACAAAGATTACCTCAGTCACGTGATCCAAATTAACATCAACAGTAATAAATCCTGTTGACAGCATGTATCTTTGATGGAATGTAATTAAAATGGCACTTCCCTCCCAAACACCCATAACTTCAATCTAATCATGTGAAAAACATCAGACAAATCCCTTCAAAGGGCATTCTATAAAGTTATTCCTCAAAACTATCATAGTCATTAAAACAAGGAAAATCATGGAAGCTATCACAGTCAAAGGGAGTCTAAGGAGACATGATGAATAAATGTAATATGGTACATTTGAACAATGATAACAAAAAGACATTAGGTAATACCCGAAGAAAGCTGAATAAAGTATGGACTTTGATGATAACATATAATACTGGTTCATGAGTTGCCACAAATGTATCATTAAATGTGACAAATATAAGGTATTAATAACAGAGGAAACCGTATAGGTTCTATGGAAACCCTATTACTATCTTTATGTTTTTTTTTAATAAATACAAATTATTCTAAAATAAAATGTCTATTCTTAAATGGTATATATCTAATAATTTTCCCTTGATAATTCAAACGTACTTATCATCTTTTATTAACTTCTACTTCTATCTTGTAATCTAGTATTTGTATCGCAATTTTTTGGACAATTTTTCAAGTATCTGCATTGTCTTTATCAAGAATTACTTTCCCACCAAAAACAAACAAACAAACAAAAATGACCAAACAAACAAAAAAAACTGTCAAACTAACCAATGAATTTAACAAAATTGCAAGATGCAAAATCACTGTACAGAAATCTGTTGCATTTCTATACACTAATAATGAACTACTGGAAAGAGAAATTAAGAAAACAATCCCATTTACAACTGTATCAAAAAGAATAAAATACCTTGGAATAAATTTAACCACAGAGGTGAAAGACCTGTACACTGAAACTATAAGACATTGATAAAAGAAATTGAAGAGGCCCAGATAAGTGGAAAGATACTCTATGCTCGTGGAATTTAATTTTAAAAGGATGATAAGGCCTAAACTTCAAGAAGGAAGTTGTGAAAAAGGAGAAGAAAATTGTAACGAAACTTCTTTAAGTAGATTTACTACTGTAGGAGAAAGAACCCGTAGAGAAGAGTTGAAGACGCAAGAAAAAAAGAAAGAAAAGAGATGGAGTGAAGTGGGTGAACAGGTGACATAAAAAATAGCAATAGTTTATTATATGCTGGGTTAAATTGAAAAAGGATTTAGCATGGGTATTTTTGCTTGCAGTTCCAAAGGACTACTGAAAGTTGCAGAACGTGAGCTTGTATGCGGGACTAGAAAGGATAGGGAGTTTACTGGATGGGTGTAGAAATAAGACTGAGTAGCAGAACTATCTAGCAAAAGAATGGCCTAAGTGATCTAGTCAAAAATCCCAAGGAAGCGGTGGATAACTTGAATGAGGAGGGGTAGAGGGGAGAGAATAGGGTTTATGGATTAAAGAACAGCTGTAATCTGCTAATTCCCAGATTGGTATTCTGTGGTTCACTAGGTTTCCCTCTTTCTTCCTTCCTTCCTTCCTTCCTTTCTTCTTTCTTTCTTTTTTCTTTCTTTCTTTCTTTCTTTCTTTTTTAAATTGCTGACATTAATTTGGTTAAAGCAGCCATAAAATCTTGGTTATTCAGAACAAATTTTAGTGTACTACATTCCTTGGGTAAAGAAATGTTTCAACTTTTTTTGTGTGTGGAAATAATCCAAAAGATTTATTTTTTATATCAGACAAGAACACAGCTAAGTAATCCAATCCTACTGCAGCATTATAAAAATCATCCCTTCACCACGGCATAAGATTTAAATGCATCTGCACAAGGGTGCACACTATATAAAAGGAACAAGTTTGCTGCTGCCCTGCCAAGCACTTCTGGCCCCTACCTGGGTCTTACTGCAATACTCGTGGTCCCAATGTTTTTATCCAAATAAATTGTGTTTAAAAAAATAAAGCATTTAAAAAAGCAAGTCAAAATTCCCAAGAAACCCTATCTCCAACTCTACCTTCATATATTTAAATGTTATAGTTGCCTCTCACTAATAAACCTTTATTTCACTCAAACTGAGTAAAAATCTTCCACACTGAAGTATCTTCCTTGCCCAATTAATCTAAAGCCAAAAAACAATTGAAATGATTAGTAAAGAAAAATGTAAGGATTAACACACCCTTTTAATATGTTTTTAAATATTTTTAAGGTTTAAAAAATTGTTTAAAGTTTGTAGTTCATAGTAGGAAAACATTATCTGAATGAATACCCTAATGGCAAGCCATTTTAGAATGTTTCAGTAGCATGGCGGAAAGAGGGGCAGGGAGTCTCTTCACAGCTTTCTTCATGAGAAAGTCAGAGGTACACTGATTTCTATTATTGTGACCTCCATTAGGTGATCAATGTTTCTTTTCCTTCAGCGAGGGCTTGCTTTGTCAGAAGGGCATTATGCTTGACCTGCAAATTTGGCTGACAATTACTGATGAGATTCATAACCTTTGCATTGCTCTGATATTTTGACATATTTGCTGGGTTCTGGGCCACACCCTGGAAGATCACCATAACTTCTGGGTCCTGAATGGCTGCTGGAACCTCTTGATCACTAAGAATTTCATTGAGTGCAAGCATTCCTGCCATTCCAGGCATTCCCCCTGCCATTCCAGCCATTCCTCCAGGAAAATTACCAGGTATTCCCCCAGGGTAACCACCTGGGAAAGACCCATACTGAGCTCCTGATTGTTGTCTGGCTTCTTCATCCCTCTGGGCTCTGTCATGTTCTTCCTGAGCTTTCTTAACCCTTTCTGTTCTTTCTTTGATCTCTTGCTCTTCATGTTTTTGCTCATACTTTCTCTGATGTTCAGCGATTTTCTGGGCCCTTGGTTGAACTTCTTTCAGCATTGCACTATCATCTTCTTCATAATCCAGTTTACAAGCAAGGGCAAGATCATGTGCTGCTTCTTCCCAGTGGTCCAGAAGTCTGTGTGCTTTCCCTTACCACTTAAAAGGCTAAGCTGAACAGGGATTTACTTCAATAGCTCTTTCACCGTCTCAAATGGCAGCATTTGCTTCTGTAATTTGATGAAGACACTGGCTCTCTTGGTGTACAGAATGGCCAAGCTAGGATTCAGTTTGATGACATCTGTGAGCACGTCAATGGCTTTCTGTAGTACACTACCATTTAGGGCATCAGTGGCAGCAGCCTTTTTATCATTTGCCTGATCCATCATTTCCTTTGTTATCTCTACATTTTCATCTCCTATTTCTTAAGAGAGTAAGTATCTGGTTCATTCACACCTTCACTGTCAATTTCTAGATCACTTTCCTGACTTGATAGTTCATCTGTTTTTACATTTTCCTCCACCTTCTTACTATCTGTTTTTCATTCTTTGATACTGTCTTCTGATTTAGTTTTATGAGAGGCTGGTGGTATTGTATCCTTTATGCTCTCCACCCAGTCTCACAGGAAGTGCATTTCCTGTGTGCAGAACACTCGGATCCTGCTTACACATTTTCATGAAGGCCCGGAGCTTGCTCACTTTGGGGGATCCATGGTCCAGAGGCAGTGGCAGGGGGCAGGTGTGGCTGAGGTTTCAGTCTGATTCCAGGCAAGGGTACTAGCCCTGCGTGACTGTAGGGAAAGGGGAAGCTGCTGTGAGGAAGAAGAGCGCAATGTTTCAACTTTTATTAACTTCATTCTCCTAAATTTATTTGACCACACACCATTTTATCTGCCTCTGTGTGATCTTATTAACATATTGAAACACTAATTTTCCATGTAATACCATAAGTTGGTAACCTATGCTATAAATGAAGTAGAAAAATCAGAAAATTGGCATGAACAGATAGCAGTCAAAGGAAGAAGTATTTGAATTTAAATTTCCAGAGCTAACACATGAATGTAAGGAACAGGGTAGAGAGAATATGTAAATGATCAGGCAGTATAAGTGGACTGCAGCTGAAGGTCACCTGAGTTGAAGAGATCAAAAGCAGATGGGGTAGGTTATGAGTGATTCACTGCCATGGATACAGAAGTATCCTATGTTCATGCCAGAATCCAATGTGAGAACAGTATCTGTGAACCAGCTGCCAAAAAAGTGGTTGAATGTTGGGACCAATTGTGAAGTTGATTGAAGAGAATATTGGAGAGAAGTAGCAGTTGCATAGCTTGTTGTTATGGATTTGTAAGAAGCAAAAGTTAATAAGTGTAATAACTCAGGATCATCGTTAGCAACGTTGAAAAAAATTGCTCTTCTCCCTGGAAATTGTGCTCTGATGATGGCAGGAATGTGAGGGACCTCACTTTCCAGCAGAGGAAGAGATAAGACCAGGGGATAAATGGAAGCTCTGTGTTGTTGTTTCAGTAGAAGATGCTATTATTGGTTGAATTGTGTCTACCCAAAATTCATTTATTGAAGTTCTAACCTCCCAGTACTTTAGAATGTAAGTTTATTTGGATATAGGGTCTCTAGATTCAATGAGGTTATCAGGACAGGCCCTAACCCAAGATGATTGACATCATTATGGAAAAGGGGAAATTTGGACATGGAGACACAAGTAGAGGGAAGACAATGTGAAAAGATTTAGGGAAGCCAATGACAGAGGCCCAGAACACATCCTTCCTCATGGCCCTCAGAAGGAACCAACTCTGCCAACACCTTTATTTTGGACTTCTGACCTCCAGAACTATGACATTTCTGTTGTTTAATCCACTCAATTCATGGTGCTTGGTAACCACAAGCTTAGCAAATTAATACAGGTGCATTTCATCAAAAAAAGGTTGAGGGTGAACGTGCGTTTTTTTGTTTGTTTCTGTTTCATTTATTCCTTTATTCATCCATTCCTCCATTCATTCATTTATTTATCCATTTGCTTTAGCATAGGATGGACTCTTCTAAGAGTAAGGTAATAGGTCTTCGAGTGAGAAGATGTCAGGAGCTGGTTGCTCTCTCCCAAAAAGTCAATACCATGGCTTAGAGAATCAAGTCAGTAGTGCTAGATGGGTTGATCATTGTTGCTTCATGTTGTTAAGAGTAAGGAATTTACCTCACAGTGCTCGTTTCCTCTAACCAATGTGCTCTCAAATATCACATCACGAAGAGGTAGAGATGACCTCAGTACTCTCATTCAATCTGCACTCATATTTGAATTTCCTTGGATTAAAATGAATCCTTGGCAAATTAGCTGGCATTTTGCTTTTTAAGGAAGAGATAGGCAGTGCCTCTCCATTTTGGGAGCCACTCTGCTCATATCTTTTTTCCTTGCTGCATTTACTTGCTCACGATCTGGGGCACTTACTACATAGAGATTCATGTTTGGAGGGAATAAGTTTTTCATTGCACATGACACCTTGAATGGTAATAGAGGAGCCTATGATACTCTGCACAGAACTTGAAATTTTAGCGTATCAGTCCACTGGGGGTTGGAATTTTTCTGTATACTCTAAAATATTTCTGTTCCTAGAAGACAGCGAGAGGAAGAACTGCTGTTTGAATCAGAGTCAGGTGTAGTAACATTTTTTTAAAAAATATATATAAAAATGAATGCTGTGCAGACCGAGGTGGCTCCTTTTCCATCTGTCAGCACATTTTTTACAACCATGCATAAACCTTATTATCACACTCAGGTGTTACTGCAAAAATTATCCCGGCCCTCAGAACGTCTCTCTACAGCTTTGAGAGGAATTCAAACTTCCGTGCAGTTAATATAAAAACAAGCAACCTAGTAAGCAAGGCTGGGGGACAGCGGTGCAGAGGAGAAGAAACAGACATTTTATTTTCACAGAATATTTGTTAGAGCTCCTTCATTGTATCGTATGTCCAAGGCTAAATGTTTCACATTGAATAAAATAGTGGCTGATGACACATATTTGGCCTTGATAAAATTTTTCCACCGGATTCACATATATTAACCTTTGATGAAAAGATCACAAGAAGGAAAAGGCATGGGAAGAATATGGCATAATTTCAATGCTTTTTTTTTTTTTTAAACATTAACCTTTGAGATCTGACCTGTTGTAGTTGTGTGTTTGGGGGTATATTTAGATAGAGACATTACTGCCATCCTGTTCGTATTTATGGTCCTGACCTTTGTATTATAGTAGTCTGCTTTGAAGCACAGTTATTTTTAATTGCTTTATGTGTCCATGGAGACTGTTCTTTGCCTCTGTCAGTTATATACACTAGCCCAGCACATATGTTTGCTCAGTGAATCTTTCAATGACTGGATATTTACAACCACATCTGAATACAAGAGGAGGAAATGTTACATTTTGGGGTGGTGTGAGCCCTGTGTGTTTGTGTGAAAATGTGTTTTATTGTCAACATTCCCATATACTTAATGAGGTGACAGGAAGAATTAAAAGTGACAGATTGTTTTGGCTGCACTGGGGCCATCTCAGATATAGTCTCCTGTGATGCAGCTCCATAAACCCAGGCTGTGTGAAGCCCTCAGTGTATGATTCATGGTTGCAGCAGGGCTACTCACAGAGGTTTAACAAGAAAGAGTCATGGGCTGGGCAGCGGGAGGTTGAAATTGCTCTCAGAAGACAATGAAAAGTGCTGTGTGCCAAAACTGTGCCTGAAATTTGCAGGAATGCCTTGATCACCAGTGTCCCTAATACCGTTATTCTGCCCATTCCTGACTAGGAGTGAATGATTGCCAAAAACCCCTGACTCAGAACAACACATTGGGTAGGAGAGGTGCCCTTTCCTTTTTGTCTGAAGGAAGCATGTGTTCCTGTGTGCTTTTAGGTGATAGACTGACTCCTGGGGCCGCCACAGAGGGGACAGAAGAAGGCAAGTTGATTATAGTCACAGGTCCTAGCAAGGGGATCTCACATGCCATGCAAGGTCACACAGGGGAAGTGCTAGGTTTTGGTCAGGTTGTGGAAGACAGCACCAAAGGCAAAGTTCAGGCCAAAAATTTTATTGACATTTCCAAAGAGAAAACAAAACAGGACAGAGTAATGGTTTAGGACTGGCAAGTTGGAGTGACTTCAGTGGGCTTAAAGAGGTGGTCCTGGTATCTGACCCTGGGATGATTCAGCAGGATATTGCTCCTAGGGTGTACAGGCCAGATAGAGAAGTTTCTGTGTCTGGACTTGTTAGTTTGCATATTAAAGGCATGCTGCCAGCTGAGTCCTTTGCTACCTCTAAGAATTGGCTAGCAGTGAGGGGATGGGCAGTCTTTCCTCAGCCAGGAAAGTTTAAGATGGCAAAGCGTCACAATATACAAAAAGTAAAAAATATATGCAATGCAGCATCTGTGAAGTTTCTTCTGCAAATGGATTATTGGATTGTGACAAATATATCTCAAGACAACCATTGTTGGTGACATCAGCTAAAGCAGTGCTGCTAAAAATGTGGTCCCTGAACTAGCAGTTTGGCCATTCCCCAGAACTTCTTAGGAATGCACATTCTCCGCTCCATTCCCAATCTCTTGAATTGGAATTTCCTGGGTCCAGGAAATGAGGGGGGTGGGCATGCTACATTTTAATAAGTTTTCCAAATAGCTGTTCTGCACACTAAAGCTATCTACCCTTTAATGGACCGTACAAGTGACCAGAAGAAAGAGAAAAAAAAAATCAACTTATGAGAGACTCCATTGCATCAAAGGTAAAACTTCAGTTAATGAAAACCAACCAAGTGGAATTCTGAAGACAATGTTCATATTTACCCTACTGTGTTTTACTTTGGACCTTCAAGAAGTCATAATCAATCCAAGATTCAGCCACCCAGTTGGTAAAATGAGAAAGATAAGGGTACCTACATCTTGAAGTTTGCAAGACATAAATGTAATGATATATCTAAATACACTTTGTAAATAGTAAAGTGTAAAGACAATGTTAGTCATACTTAATACTAAATAATCTTCACTGTGCATCCCATATGAAGACAATCACAATGAAACAAGGCTACACCCGACTGGGGTCATATTACTCTCTATGCATTAGATTTTACTGTGTGTCAGACACAGGTTTAAGCATATTACATACATTATCCCATTTAATCCTCAAAACAATACTGTAAAAAAATCTATAAAATTGTGCAACCACAATTGTTTGAATGAGTAAAGTGGATGAAAGAAATTAAACAAGTTGTTGAAGGACACACAGATATTAAGTCCCATCCTTATGATTCAATACTCAGGGCTGTCTGACTTCAAGTGTTTTCTTTCCCCAACACAATTCCTTCTTTGGGAGAAGAAAAAACAATTTCCATCGTATTCCCTCACAACAAACATTTATCTAAATCTTAGTCTATAGTTCCATGATTGCTGAGCAAAAATGAGGTCCATGAATTACAAGGAGATACATTGAAATTAAAAACAAACAAATGTGGTCAATATTCTCTGAGTAAAGTAGAAAAAAATGTTAAAGTATTTTTTTAATGTATTAGCACAGGAAGATACTAAGAAGTATAATCTTATGGCCTTACCATTCAAGTCTCCATTTTAAAGTATCTTATTTATGCAGGTTCTCACTGCCTTATATAAATAATAGTACATACCACATCTTATTGCTGAAGCCCTCAGGAACCATTGTGTGATTCCTGATATGCACACTTTGATTCATCAGATATACAAGTGTAAAATAGAAGATCAAGAAGTACCTACACCAGACATTTCAGATGTCAAGAGCTTAACTATCCTTACAGCAACTTCCCAGAGCTTGACAATGTAAGTTGTTCCCTATTTGATTTGATTTCTCACTGCCAAGGGAAACAAGGGTTTCAAGTATTTAAAGTGGCTCTGTACTATCAGATCAACACAACTTAAATGTCCCAAGGCTGACACTGCCTGGCTTTCTTTCTCCTTCTGTGTGTGTGTGTGTGTGTTAGGAAGTGGAGAGGGTGGTCTCTCTCCTTTCCTTAAGAAGCCTGCCCAGGCACTTCTACTGAGTGCTTCCTTTGTAGACTAGACACTGGGAAAAACTAAAGCAGGCAAAGGGACAGAGCTACACAGAACAACAGAAAGGCACACAATAGCAGCTACCTTCCTGAAAGGGAGTCATTGTGCCACACAATGGTCTGAGCATTTCAATGCACAGGGCGGAATAGAGTGCACCAACCCTTCCTTCACTCACATCCTGAGATGTGAAAAGGCTTGTCCTAGTTTCAGTCATGTTCTTTTATTCTTCCCCTCAAAGGGGGCTCATGAAACAAAAAGCTCCATCTATACAACCATTGCTCCCTGTGCAAGCTGTTGAGGAAGTGGCATTTTCATCCTTATTCCTCCCATGGTCCGAGTTTTTCTGAGTCCATGTGAGCATTCCTCTTGGTGAGACAAACTCTCATGGATGACAGGATCATTTTCTCCAAGTTCCCAGCTGTTCTCCTAAAGTCCAGATGAATGCCAAATAGCACACTGGCCAATTCTGATGGAACACTAATGTAACCGAAGCCAAGGTTACCAAAGGGATAAAAGAACTTCTTGTAGAAACTGATAACATCACTTTTCCATATTTGCTCCTTTTCTCTTGATTATCTGGTAAACTGGACACAATATTCTGGGAGGCAACCTTATGGTAGAATAGACATTTTAAAGCCCTGTGAACTAGAAAAATGTTCTTAACCTTTCTGA
>ML103812.1:0-16239 GCA_003697995.1 Taxidea taxus jeffersonii | reverse complement strand
AAGGGTCAACACTGTGAAAGCAGAAAAGTTTTTACTTTCTTTTCTTTTTGCCCTGTGCCCCAGAGGTGGGGGGCTGATGGGAGCTCGCTGAGGCTGCAAGCCCACTATGGCCACAGGACACCCCTTCAGGCTGCATTTTTAAGGAGTGGGGGAATGCATACCTGTCCTTCTCCTGTGAGAGAGCTTTCTCATAGCTCCGTTTGGTGGAGTTGTCCTGCTATCTCTTTAATATGCTAGTTGCTCCTTTAAACCACAGACTTTTTTGGTGCCCAAGGACAGAGGGATCTTTCCCTGACCCTCTCTACTATACACCAGCCCCTTCCCGCCCAGCCCCTGTCCCAGCCACTGCCCTTCCCAGCCTCCAGCAGAGCTCTCTTCCCTACCATGTCTTCTTGTGTCTTCATCTCTCCAGATGTTCTCTTTAGCAGTCTACCTATTGTCATGCAGAAGCTGTTCCCGTGGCCTTCATTTCTTCTTCAGGAGGAATTATTCTACAAATAGGTATAATTTGGTGTGTTCCCTGGAGGAGGTGAGTTCAGGGTACTTCTATGACACCGTCTTGGACTGCATCCTTCCTCTTTTTATTTTTTTTAATTGAATTGCAGGTTTCAGATATATGACATGGTGATTTGACAATTATATACATGACACAATGTTCACCACAACAAATGTAGTCACCATCTGTCACCATACAAAGTTATTACAATATTATTTATATTCCCTATGCTGTACTTTTCATCCCCATGACTTACTTATTTTATTACTGGAAGTTTGTACCTCTTAATCCCCTTTACTTATTTTGCCCATCTGACCCACCCCACCCCCCACTCCAACAACCACCACTTTCTCTCTGTCTTTATGACTCTGTTTTTTTTTTTCTTGTTTATTCATTTGCTTTGCTTCTTAGATTCCACATATAAGTAATATATTGTATGTGTCTTTCTCTGTCTGACTTATTTCACTTAGCATAATACCCTCTAGTTTCATCCATGTTTTTGCAAATGGCAAGATCTCATTCCTTTTTATGGCTGGATAATATTCCATTTCTTATATATACTGTAACTTTCTATCTAGGCATCTATTGATGAACATTTAATTTAAAGCAAAGAGTTTTGTCTGCTTTGTTTATTACAGTATTCCAGTGCCTGGCACACATTAAAGACTCAAAAAATCTTTGTTGAATGAATGAGTGAATGACTTGACAAATTAATTAATCAAAATCTCCTGGGAAGCTTTTTAAGGTATAACTATTTGCCCCCAGCCCCAGAGTATCATTAGAAAGGGCCCTGAGTTGGTATTATTAATAAGTTCTCCAGATTATTATGATGCACTTTGAAATTCAAGAACTGTGTGACAGTGCTGGTGGATAGGGCAAGCATAGAAAAACAGGTAAAAGGTGTGGAATTTTATGGAAATACAGTTGGGAGAAAGGACTTAATATGTACTTGGCACTGAATCTCTCCATAAAGTGATAACCTGACCTTGTTTTGATACTTATCTTAATTAATTATTTGTGATTTTTACATTCCCATAGATCCAAGAAAATAGCGCCTCAGGTGCCATATTTCAAATAGTTTTTTTTTCTTTTCATTTTCTCTAGAATGTCAGTGTATCTTCACTTCTCCAAGTGAAGTTCCTCATAAGTTCAAATTAGCATGACTTTCATACAATTTTTCATGCCCACCTGACCCCATGAAAATGTTTTATAGAAAACCTAACATTTTATAACAGTTATCACAATTTGTAGTTATATTTAGATCTGTGTTTATTATTTGCAAATTTTATTTTGTTATGAAAAGTACAGTTAACATGAGATCTACTCTCTTAACAATTAAGTGTACAGTATTATAAATTGTACAATATTACTATGCTACAACATTGTAGAGTAGATCACCAGAGTATCTCCATCTTGCTTGACTAAAACTTTATGCTCATTGATGAGTAACTCCCCATTTCTGCCTCCCCCTAATCTCTGGAAACCACTATTCCACTCTTTCAGTCTATAAATTTGATTATTTTTGATATGTCATGTAAGGGGACACATGCAAAATCTGTTTTCCTATGACTTACTTTGAACCCGTCTTCAGGTTCATCCATGTTGTTACATATTGCAGAATTTCTTTTTTTTTTAGAGCTGAAAAGTACATTCTGTTGTATGTCTAGATCACATTTTCTTTATCCATTTACCTATTGATGGACATTTAGGTTATTTCCACATCTTGGCTATTGTGAATAGTACTGTAGTGAACAAAGGAGTGCAGTACTTTTCCAAGACCCTGCTTTCAATTACTATTGTTAATTGTTTGAGGAACCTCCATAATGCTTGCTATAGCAACTGCACCATTTTGCATTCCCATCAAAAGTGTGCAGGAGTTCCAGTTTCTCCACTTCCATGCCAACAGCTGTTGGCTTCTTGATCAGTGTTTGTTGTTTATGTCTGTTTTCTACATGAGAAAGTAAGTTTTATGAGGGGCACTTGTTAATGGCTGTATTTCCATTAACCTGGAATGGTGTCTGGTACATAACTAACTCTCAATAATATGTGATGAATGACTGCACATGGGAAGGAATAACTGGAGATGGATCCTGAACAATAGCTTGTCCGTGTATCAGCAGAGAAGTGCAGGTAGTCGGGTCATAGTAAACAACTGCAGCAGGAGACAGACCTGAGAGTTACCGGAAGGGAGATGCATTCTTGAGGTGTAGCTTCCTGGTGTGGAAGGGAATGTGTAGCAGATAGTGGGAGATCAGTCTAGAGAGGGGTCAATATGTGGACCCCCTTAATAAGGAGATAGAGACAATTAAATTCAAGCCCTTAAGTGAAAGACTGACAAGATGAAAGCAGGATCATGGAAATACTCGTCTGGCAGATACTACAGAGTGGACCGCCTTGTAAACTGTCTTTTAGGGCCCGTCTTCCCTCCCTCTGGAGGCAGCAGAGGTGAAATTAACTGGTCCTGCACTGAGAAATTCACTTGTCCACTAATCTCCTGACCACCATTCTACATGATATTACTTAATTCCTCGCTACTTCAGATCTGGTCACTGAAATGAGTCTTCTTAAACCAGGGTATTCACAAGTGTGTGAAAATATAACACTAAACAACATTGCATCCAATTCCCAACTAAGTATGGATTTGAAGACATGAAAATTACAAACAAATTGATTAGCCACATCTTTCTACTCTTAAATTGTAATAACAGGTTGACTCTGATTCTATGCATCTCTGAAACATGGTGAGGAATCTGTAAGTAGGAAAGAAGGAAACCAAAAAGAGCGTGCACCTGCTGCTATGGATTTAGGTATGTTGCTTCATTTGGAAGAGTCAAGGTATCACTTCATGCCATGTTTGAGACAATAAAGAAGTGAAATAATATGAGAGGTTTACATTTTACGTGTGAACTCAAGTTCACAATGTCAATGCATCTGTGTTACACTGTGTTACACTACATTGTCTGGGGCATGAACCACCCCACTGTCTAGGTTGCTGAGGGCACATCGTGCCTCACATTTTTATGGGGTATGAGTTTTAAAAATGTCTTTGTGTATGCTATATCTACTTGACGCCCCTAAAAGGCAGGCCAGTTTATTTTCCCCAACTACAGATGAGGAAACAAGCTAAAGGAAGATGAGTGACTTGTCTAACTTCACACAGCTTGCAAGCAGCAAAGCCATATTTGAAATGTGGTGTGCCTCTTTCTTCCAGACATTGCTTTGGTTTGTTTTTTCCCATACATCCTATATGCTATCCTTGGCATGATTGCCCTCCATATATCCAAAACAGGTATCAAAAGAAGCAATATCCCCAGTCATAAATATATCAGTATTAACCCAATTCAATATCCCTCTTCTCTAGCCACAAGTCTTATGGGATATAAAGCTTCAAACATAGGCTTGAATCTGAAGGAGTCTAAGGTATTTCAGATCATTCACAGTAATTGGCTCATTGCCCCAATCCTAAACCCAGTTCTTGTGAATCTTTTTCACTATTGACAGTGTTTAACAGAAAATTTCAAAAAGCATGGCTATTGATTTTTTCCTGTGCACCACAGTAGAAGCAGAAAAATAGGAGAGGAGGACACTGCACAACACAGGTGCCAAAAGAGAAAGCTGATGCTTGGTAGTGAGGTAGAGGGAATCAAAGGAAAACAAACACCAGATGGAGAATATCCTATCTCTTAGAGATAGAATGTCCTCATCTCTTAGAATCAGTAGCCTTGAATCATGGAGAAAAGTATATATTACATCCAAATACATTCCTCGTGGAAGTGAGAGAAGTGAATAATTCATTTTTATAATGATTTTTATTAAAAACAGTTTACAAAATCTATCACTTGAATACTTCAACGCCTTAGAAAATTGACATTTACCTTTAGAAAGGATAGACCAATAGAAGCATTATTGCTACCTGCTCTCACTCTTGCTCCAGATTTTTCAAAGTGGCATATCTGACAGTCTCCAAATGGACATGGTTATCTCCCTTACCCTTTCTGCTTCCAAATGTTCTTTATCAATCATGACCTTCACTATCTCCAGTGTTTTTGTCATGACCTATTTCTAGCCATTGTCTAGACTTGTGTATTATGGAACTCCATCTTCCACTTTCTTTATCATAGTCTAGATCCTCATCACAGGGAACCCATATTGTTAATGTTTGCCACTTTGTGTTGCTGAGCATTTATTCCCTGTTCTTGATACAGTAGCTTAATTTTGGCTCAGATATTAATTTTTCCACTTCACAGCCCAATGCTTTAGGGAAGCTGACTTCCTTCCTGTCTCTAGAAGTGTGCCTTGTGAAACCTCAGCCATCTGGCCACAGCAAAACTGTTTCAGAGATGAGTACAGAACTTAAGGTCAGATCAAAATGAAGCTCTAGCCTTCAGATCCACTGTTGAGAGAAGAAATACATTTTGCTTTTCTGCATGTGCACACCGTGCAGCCCCTGGAGGTGTGGGCAGCCATCTTGGAACCATAAGGAAATAGCATTGCTGATCATGAACTAAAGACTGAGTAAATGGAAAAAAGAAATGGAAAGAGAGAAACCAAGTCTTGGTCATTCCCTGAGTAGCCAGAGTAAGACTTGAAAGAAGCCAGACCTGTGATCCAACTATTTGTTTCATTTAAATGAATTAATTTTGGCATTTTTATTATATATGACCAAAAATATCCTAATTCATATACTCAGCCTACTCTGCCTCTGTTCTGATCCATTTTGACATCTTTGTTGGAATAATTTTCCTGCAACATTTCTTTCCCTTTCTTTGTGGGTCATAGGGACTCTCCTCACTGTTTCACCAAAGATCCCCAGATTCCTATCTCACCACACATTTTACCTCTATTGGCTCTCATAACTGGACTGTTTGCTCACAATTCTTAAAAAAAAGAAAAAGAAAAAAGAAATCCTTTTACAAATATGAGTTTTGCAAACATGAGTTTTCCTTCCCTTTCTCTCTCTCACTTCATTGTCTCTCACTGAAGCATCCTCTTCTAAAAATGCTACCTCAACAAACAAACAGGGAATGGCTTGTGTCTGACCCCTATACATCCCATTAGCCCTCTTATCATAATAGGATATATGAATATGTGAGTAATATTTGCCTTTAATACAGTGTTAAACATCATTGAAGCAATTTATTTCCATGATTTCATTTGAGCAGCACAGCTTTTTATAATTACCAAAAGAAATTATATATCTCCATATACTTTATACACATATGTGGTATAACAGAAGAACAAGGATTCTTGTGTCAGAATTAACTAATATTTTCATCAGGTTTTGTCATGTGACCATTGTATAATCTTGTATAAATCACACACACAAATCTAAACTTTCCATATTTTAAAAATGGAACTATGACATAACATTATCAAATACAAAGGTATTTTCACTTTATATTTTATGTTTTCTAATGCATAGGTATTAATGTAATTTTTTAGGTTCTAAAATAAAACCAACTTTGAACCATATTTTATTTTTTTTTAAGATTTTATTTATTTATTTGACAGATAGAGAGATCACAAGTAGGCAGAGAGGCAGGCAGAGAGAGAGAGAGAGAGGGGGAAGCAGGCTCCCTGCCGAGCAGAGAGCCCGATATGGGACTCGATCCCAGGACCCTGAGATCATGACCTGAGCCGAAGGCAGCGGCTTAACCCACTGAGCCACCCAGGTGCCCCTGAACCATATTTTAAAAGACTGTTGCACACTTCCAATATTTAGGCCAAGAATATATATATATGTATTTTTTTGAAAATAGATATTTTTTACTTTGCAAAAATAATACATATTATAAGATGTATATATACATTATAGTATTACATATGGGAGTATATTATATGTCTACTAATACATACACATTGTCAAAAATTTAGAAAATACAGAGAAACAAAAGTAGAAAATAATTAATTCTATCATTTAATAAATAAGCATTAATAATATTTTTGCATATATCCTATTTTTCTTTATTTCTTCTTTCGTTTTCTTTTTTTATTGTTGCAAAAACACTAAACATGCAATCTACTCTTTTAACATGAGATCCACAAATTTTAAGCATGTTTGGTTATAGGTACAATGTTGTATAGCGGATCTCTAGAACTTATTCTACTTGCTTACTGAAAATTTATGTTTCTTGATTAGTAACTTCCCAAGGAATATATTTTAAATTGACATTTTATATACCCATAACTAAAAATTTGTTTTACAAACTATTTTAATAGTTTTCAGCAATGTTACCTATTCTAGTATACAACTGAAATCCTAAGACTGCCTTCTTTCGTTGGTAGGAAAATCACCTTATCTTTATAGAATTGCCTTCTATGGTTCTTTCAAAAAGCATTTGATATCTGACACTTTTCCCTTCCCAAGTCAAAACCAGGCCTCATTATTTCTTGGCAATCTCCATAATTTATTTTGGTAAACATTACTAGTGTGCACCAATATCTGTTTCTTCTTCCATTCTAAAACTCAGCCATTAAGCAACTGGAGGAATTCATGAGACTATAGCTGGCTAATGGTTGTGGTTGTGGTCAGATAGGATGTATAAAAGAGATGTATAAAAGAACTGGCCAATATCTTTCCAGCTGTCTCTTCCTCTACTATGTTGACTGAATATATCATGTATTCCAGATGACACAGGATTAGGATGATGGAATCTTCTTTAGCCTGGGTGGCTGCTTTAGTGAGAGGACAGTTGACCTTCAGCTGAAGCCCCAAGATACAATTAACCCTTAATCTGTGAAGGCAAATAGACATCTCATTTTGCATCTAGAATGATAATAGTATGAAATGTCTTGGCAGAATTGAAAAAATAGTTGAGTGGTGAAAGGCTACCCTTACAATGTTGCTAGACTTACAGTAGACTTTGCCTGAGTGAGAAATAAACTTTGCTGAGTTAGTCACTGATATTTTTTATTTTTTTTAGCCACTACAGAATATTCATTCCTATCCTAAGACTGTATTTTAGGAAAATCTTACTTTGAATATCACTTCAAATTATCTCAGTGTGAGGAATTCCAAATGAAGTTCCTTCATATGCAGGTAATTCAATTCTTCATATTACATCTTGAAATGGATAAAATATATCAATTTTCTCTGTTCTTAGAGATCTATAGACTACATTTCCAGCCCTTTATATTCTTATAGTACTTATTTGTATTATTCTATTTATTTATATTACATTTTTCTTCTTGAAGTGTACTTTAGTAAAATTTAGATAACTCTTACTAATCCAGACTGAAAGACAACATCAGCAATGGTCATAAATATGGCCTGTGGCTCCAAATTTCCATTCAACATAATTTCTAAAGATACAAACATTCTAATTCCTCTCTTCTTCAGGCAGAGTCCCAAGTATCCCATGTGATTTTCTTGGCATCCTCTCAAGTTCTGATAAAGCTACTAGCACCAAACTCATCCCTTCCTGCTACCCTGAATCTGCTGCTTTTCTGCCTTGCAACTTGACCTTGACATTGCTGTTGGAATGTGACATTGCAAGCACTTCTCACATTGCTATCCCTTCCTCCATCAGTACCAATGCTTATGTTTGAGGTAAGGGAGGTCCTTCTACCTATCTCCTCCCCTGTATTACCAAAGAATGCTAGGAGAAAATGTACCCAATGTTTTGGGCTAACTCACCGGAATGTCTCTTAATGTCCCTTCACTAGCAATGACCTATTGATAGTAAGACTTGGAAAAATGCCTTAATTCTAATTTCCACTGGATGTTGGGGCTTAGATTTCTGGCAGTGCATAGTGTCTTGGTCCAGATAACCTCAAAGACCATGCAGAACTGAGCTTGCATTACTGGACCTACCTATGAGAATGGGGCAGGAAACAAATGAAGGAGAATTAAGGTGGGAAGAGAGGCACATGAGGCATACTATTTTAAATGTAATGAGTTTGTGATACTGTGATGAACATGAAAAGAGAAACACTGCTCAGTGATTTAGAAAAGCAGAAAAAAACACACAGAGTCAGCAGCCAGAAACACAAATAAAGCTGCAGGAGTATATGTATGAAAATATTCTATATAGTTGATTAATTACAAAGAATTGACATACCGGAAAACATGGTTGACTAGATACCAGAAATTTTTTTCTGCTATGAAACATCTAAGAGTATTGAATTATAATATATCAATTATCTGGAAATATATAGCTAATCTTAATAATAAAAAGAGGTGCTTCTAGGGGAACAAGGTCTCAAAAGCTGAAAACAAGGAAAGAAAGTGGGTGGAGAAACCAGACCTATCCTGACTGTATGTATGAATCTCTTGTCACCCAGCATCTTGTGTGTCAGTGACATTGGACCCACTCAAGGAAAGGATTTAGAATTGGAAACCAAGAGCCCTCAAAGAGCTATGTGCTTGGTGAAAGGGTAAACCATAAAAAAAAAGTCTGCTGGAAAGCAAAGAGAGAAGAAAAGAAACATATACATTTTAACCCAGACTTACACAAAAACAAACATTTCTCCTAAGAGTCTATAAAAATCAAGCTGTCCCACAAGAGGAGTTGGAATTGTTATTTGTATGACTTATATGATCTGACAAAGTACATACATTTTGAATTAAATGATACTAAATTAGTAGAACCTACAGTGCCAAGCAGAAACAAGCATAGATATTCTTTTGAGAAATTTGCCCTAATATAAGGCTTGTAGAATTTACAAAATAAAACCTTATCATTTGAACAGGAACCCATAATCCAAAATTAATAATACTAAGGAAAACAAGCTACCAGAATGAATGTCAGAAGAACCAAGAAGAGTTAGAAGTAGACTTTCAAGGGACTTTTGATACTGAAATCCTCAGATACAAAATTTAAATAAGTATTTCTTAAAGATATAAAACACAGAATTAAAACACCACATAAAAATAAAAAGCAATCAAAATTGAAAAAAAATAGAAGTTTGCAAAATGAAAATACAGTCTTTGAAGTACAAAATGAAAATCTTATAAATATAAGATTAATTACAACTGAAAAGAGAATTAGTAAATTGGAAGGAACCTGAAAAAAATTCCCTAAAATCCAGTATAAGAAAAAAAAAGAATTTTAAAATATGAAAGACAGTTTTAAAAATATGGAAGATAATGATGTCATATACATGTGAAGGAAGTTCCAGAAAGAGAGAATATAAAAAAGAGAGAGAGAGAGAATATTTGAAGGGTTAAGAGCAGTGAAATGGGGGCGCCTGGGTGGCTCAGTGGGTTAAAGCCTCTGCCTTCGGCTTGGGTCATGGTCCCAGGGTCCTGGGATCGAGCCCCGCATCGGGCTCTCTGCTCAGCAGGGAGCCTACTTCTTCCTCTCTCTCTCTCTGCCTGCCTCTCTGCCTATTTGTGATCTCTGTCTGTCAAATAAATAAATAAAATCTTTAAAAAAAAAAAAGGCAGTGAAATGTTCAGAGTTTCATCATGAGTGTGAGAGACTAGTCAGTTGTTATTGCCACACAAGCTATTTTCCCATGTCTTTCAACTAATTCTCAGCAAATGAATGTAACTGGCAGAGATGGTCACTTCTTGTTATAGTTAAGAATAGATGAACATTTCCCATTTTCAACTTCCCTCCCTCCATTCTCTCTCTCTTTCTCTCTCTTTCAGTCTCTTTCCCCCCTTCCTCCACGTCTCCCTCCCCAGCCAGTATAAGTTGATGACCCCGTGTTAAAGTTGAAGGAACCTGGATTTCTCAGTTCTTGCTCAGAGGACAATAGCCCAGGAAAGCCAGTAAGCCAGGAACACCTGCACTGAAGTTCACATGAGCAAGAAGCAAGAAATAAAACTCACATTATATTAAAACAATGCCTTTGGGGTCTTTTGTTATAGCAGCTGGTATTAATGACCCCAGCTAATACACAGAGAATCAAAAAAGCCTATGAATCTTAAGCATGATAAGTAAGAAATATTTAAGTGCATCAAAGATAATAAGAGAACAACAAAAACAGAAAAATCTTAATGGAAACTAAGTTTTATATACTCCTCCTTTAATGTATCTCTCAAAGTTGACTACTTTTTCCTATCTCCATCACAAATACTGAAGTCAAAATGTCCATTACCTTCTTTGTGAAACACTGAAAAAAGCCTCCTGACTGGTCTCTCCAGCCTGTATTTCTACTCTGCCTCCAATTCTTTCCCCATGAGTGAGAAAGTGTGATCTTTAAGAAGTAGAAATCCTGGGGCGCCTGGGTGGCTCAATGGGTTTAGCCTCTGCCTTTGGCTCAGGTCATGATCTCAGGGTCCTGGGATCCAGCCCCGCATCAGGCTCTGTGCTCAGCAGGGAGCCTGCTTCCTCCTCTCTCTCTCTCTTTCTCGGCCTGCCTCTCTGCCTACTTGTGATCTCTGTCAAGTAAATAAATAAAATCTTAAAGAAAAAAAAAAGAAGTAGAAATCCATCATTATCGTACTTCTGCTATAAAACTTGAATGGAATTCCATTTCTTTTGAAATATGGTTTGGGCTTCCTAGCATAATTTTCAAGGCTTTCATCAATATGACCATGCCTACCTCACCAATTTTGTCTCTTGTTATTCTCATTGTCTCTAGCCATGCCACACTTAATTTATTCCATTTAATGAGTTATTCTCTCATTTCCAGGTTTATGTACCTGGAATATATTCATTTTTACCTAAATATCTCATATGCATCCTTTCGCTAGAGAAGCTTCCTCGGGTAACAAAGATTAGTTTTAGTCTCTGAGCCTCTACTTTTGAAGCATTCAAAATTCTCCCAGAATAAATATGTCACACTTCTATTTTTGAAGCATTTACCATGATAATAATGGTTTGTTTATTCCTATTTTCAGGACCCCTTGTTCATTTCATAGGAATTAAGTTTATAATTTTCTTTATATTTGGCCTATGGCAATATGTTGAATATAGTTGCCAGGGCATAGTAGAAGCTCAGTAAATATTCCTAGAATAAAATTTAGTAAATGAGTGAGTGAGTGAGTGAGTGAGTAAATGAATCAATGACCCAAAAGAATGCATAGTAAGGTCATGTTTCAGGAAATTTTTGCTTATTTTAAGGATGATTATTGGATACCAGACCGGTACTTCATCTTGGTGTCCATCAGAAAAATAACCAAATCTTGGCAATTAAAGTTAAAAAAAGCAGAAATCTCATCATTCCTAATTCACTCTAAGTATTAATGGATCTTAGATGCACAAAATTGTGCATATCACAAAACTTGGTTCACTGTAGATTATAACACCTAGTATATATATGGCCCTCATTTTTTTATTTGCCTGTTTGTTCATTTATTCATTTATTCATCTATCCATGCATGCATGCATTCATTTATTCAATTGTAGCACCATTAAAATGAACACTTGTGAGCACACTATCCAACCTAAGAATTAAAGAACTCCCCATGCCTTCTTGCCCCACTCTCTGATTATTGCATATGGCTGAGTCTATTTATTTTCCTGCTGTTTAATATTTCATCATATAAATATACCATAATTTATTTATTTATTCCTTTCCTATTAGTGGACAAATGGTTATTTCTAGTCTTTCACTTTTATGAACAGTGTTTGTTGTGAACATCCTTATACATGTATTTTATGGTAAATGTGAAAATATTTCTGTCAGGTCTCTATGTAAGAGAGGAACTACTGGGGTCATAAGAGAATGAAAATGTTATAAAATTTACTTCCTTGTGGTTGTTTTATGTCTTTGTTTCCTTTCTAATGTGATAAAATATTCAATATGAAAATGGCCTATTTACAAGTGAGATCCTTGCTTTTGAAATGTTCAAAGATTAATTAAATATTCACCTGATAGGCTTTCTTCTCTGGGCAAGAGATGGGGCCATTCATCATTCATTCAACAAACATAATTTAGCATCATGTTGGGTACTGAGGGAACAATATAAGCATGGTTGCTGTTATCTTGGAGCAAGACCCTAATAGTCAGTTATTAATTATTAATGTGATAAATGCCATGAAAAAGTGTAGGAAGTTATAGAGTGAATAACAAAAATACCTAACCTGGTCAGAAGATGGGAAGGATGTAGGGGATGCTTCCTAGAGCAAGGACTCAAATGCTTAAACCTGAATTAGGCATAATTTTACTCAAGAGTAGGGAGATCAGGGGTTTAATGGAAAGTGTCTTCCTGATAGAGGAAGTAGAATGTGAGGATATTGCCTTAAGACTTCTGTCTGTATTTCTTCTCTCTCAAGGCTTAAACAAATTCTAGTGTCCAAGGCAGAAATTAGTGCCTCAAGCAGCCATCTTCATGTTCTTCCTATCTTTCTTTCTACAAAGCGGGACTCTCCTCTGCCAAAGGAACCCAAAGATATATCAGCTTTTAATGATGGACCCTATACATCAGTTTACCAGGCAAGAACACATGTAGTCTCCAGTTGGGAACTCCTACTGTAATTAAAACATAATAGTTATTGGGGCACCTGGGTGGCTCATTGAGTTAAGCGGCTGCCTTGGGCTCAGGTCATAATGGTGGGGTCCTGGGATTGAGCTCCACATAAGGCTCCCTGCTTAGAGGAAAGGCTGCCTCTCCCTCATCCTCTGTCTCCCCCTCACTGCTGATTCCCCGCCCTGCCCTCGCAATGCTCATGCTCTCTCCCTCTTGCTCTCTCTCAGTTAAATAGATAAAATCTTTAATAATAATAATAATAATAATAATAGCTATTTAGCATTTCTGAAAAAGGAATTCAAACTTCAGAAAACAGTATGGGGAAATAGACCTTGCATAAGATTGGGTCTTACATGAGAGCAAACTTAATACCTCTAATATATGAAGTAGATAAAAGGATAATAATGAAAATAGAAGGATTTTCTCTAACCAGTATTGCATTTCAATATTTTTAATCTAACATACATGTATGCCCTTGTTTTTTCTGGGGACTAGCTTCAAGTTTTTTACTTTTGAGTTGTTTTTAATTCAACACACTGGTTGTGGACTTATTATACAAATTTTTTTTTTTTTTGGTTCTAACATCAGATAAAATCTATCAATAATCAACAATAATTTTTGTGAGCAAACTAGATATACATTCTACAGTCTAAAATAAACCAGACAGGGTGCCTGGATGGTTCAGTGGGTTAAGCCTCTGCCTCCAGCTCAGGTCATGATCTCAGGGTCCTGGGATCGAGTTCCACATCGGGTTCTCTGCTTGGCAGGGAGCCTGCTTTCTCCTCTCTCTCTCTGCCTTCTGCCCGCCTCTCTGCCTACTTGTGATCTCTTTCTGTCCAATAAATAAATAAAATCTATAGGGACGCCTGGGTGGCTCAGCTGGTTAAGCGGCTGCCTTTGGCTCAGGTCATGATCCTAGCGTCCTTGGATCGTCCCGCATCGGGCTCCTTGCTCAGCAGGGAGCCTGCTTCTCCCTCTGCCTCTGCCTGCCACTCTGTCTGCCTGTGCTCACTCCCGCTCTCTCTCCAGCAAATAAAATAAATAAAATCTTTAAAATAAATAAATAAATAAATAAATAAATAAATAAAATCTATTAAAAAAATAAAATAAACCAGACAAATAAAAGATATCATATCTGAGCCCCCAGAATATTCACTTTGTCGGGGATATTTCTTTACATATGTGCATATTCTTTTATTTAAATACTTTATACACTATATAAATATACATATAATTAATTATAAATTAATACATGTACTTTTTTCCAGCTATATTATTTATATATAATACTTTCTCTTCTGAGACCTTAATTTGGAAAATTAAATTTCTTCTGTTCCATTATAAAGCCTATGCATGGCCTTCTAATATTCTTTGTGAAACTATTTGACAATAACAAACTTGTTCTCCTTTAATCCTTGGGACAAACAGTAATTTCTATTTATTTAAGTCTTAGTTTTCTGACTATTAATGTGCAAGGGGTCATATTGTGAAATAAAGGCTTAACAAATGGCCTGTTTGGAATATCAATGAGTTACTTTTAGTCATCACAAAGAAAATGCAAAGATTCTTTTAAAAAGTAAATACTAAACTGTCACAGAATTCATTTGGAGTAAAAGAAATAAAAGACTATTCATCGGAAAGTGCCTGGCATGCAGCTTGTTTTGAGGCATGGAATGGCATGGCAGTTATAAATCTGGAAGGAACCTTACAGCTCCTCATGTAATCAAGTCCCTTTACGACCTGTCCGTTCCATAGATAAGGAGACTGAGGCCAGGAAAATCAGTCCTAATCCAAAGTCATACAGCAGCCCTGAGGCAGTGTGAGGTGCAGAACCCATGGCTTCAACACCATGGACTGATTGCTCTTTTCCCTAAACTATGGTTTATTCTTGATAAGCAATTTCATCCCAGAAAAATGTTTATGGCCATGGTGAAGCTGGAAAAAGATAAGAGGGTTGGTAGAGTGGGCATCATTTTCTTGAAAATTGTCTTGAAGTAGAGTATCTGCCTACTCTACCACCACACACTCTTTCACACACACACACTCATATATATATAAATACAAACACGCATAGACGGTTACAAGATAGTGGAAGATGAGTCAGTTTCTTATTTTTTGTGATCCCACAGGAAAGAACCAAGATCCTTGCACATAATTAAGCTGAACTGAAATTCTCTAAGTGTATCTCAACATCCCTAAAGTACCCAGTGTACCCGTTTTATCCCGTGCACCTGTGTTTCTACTCCCCATCGTCTTTCTCTTCTGGGAAGGGTGGCTGTCTAGTGTGGCCCAAGGAGCTCTAAATTTGAAGTCAGACAAAACTGGGTTAAAATCCACACTTCAGTTTTACCACATGCGTCCTCTTGGGGAAGTTAATACTGTAGCATTAAACATTCAGTTATCTAACCCTGGTTCTCAGGTAGGTTATCACATACCTGGTGGGAAGGTGGCTTTGGCTGTCAGCTGTCTGTCCATATGCTCTCAGATCTTGCACTTCTGTGTGCACCAGCCTGACCTCTTGCTCATAGCATCTTCATCTTCTTGCTGAGGTCTTATGTATATAGCAAGCCAGAGGTGCCCGGGAATTATCCCCTTCCCCCCAATACCTTCAATCCATTAGCAATAGCCCCTCAAATGAGTGATAAATGGGTATTGGTCTATAAATAACCCAGGCCCCTCCTCCTTCCACTGAAACAACTCTGAGGCATATGTGTGACAATGATTCCCAGGGTTCCAGCTGATTTATGTTTTAGTTGACAAATATGGTAACTTGTCTGATGATGTATACTTTATTGGTTTCCTTCCCACAGACCCCCAAGTCATTTCTTCACTCCCCTACAAGAGTTGCTTAGACTCAGCTCCTTATTAAACTATTTACACTTGAGTTCTTGTGTCAGGATCAGCTTCTGCATGAACCCAAATGGAGACAGATACAGACAAGTGCTTAAGAATGTTAAGAATGGGATATTATGGAAATACCTAACACAGATTGTAAGGGGTTTTGTTCAAATGAGGATTTTCTAGAGTAAGTGGCATTCAAGTTGATTTTTTTAAGTATGAAGAGGATTCCAAAAGGCAGGAATTGCTAGTACAAAGTCTTAGAGGTAAGAGACAGTATGTTATCACTTTTAAGTAGCTGAAAGTGGTTTAGTGCACCCAAAATAAAAGAGTGAGCATATGGGGCAAATGATGAGGAGAACTGAACAGGTAGGCAAGGGACAGATCAGAAAGATATTTGTGAGCTAAGCCAAAGAGATGTTCCTTTATTCAAGAACAATAAAGAGGCATTGTGGGAAGTTAAGCAGAGCAGTGATATGATCAGGTTTTTGTTACAAAAAGATTCACATTGACAGCCCTGGGGAGAACAGATTACAGGGAT
>RCUC01139089.1:0-42005 GCA_003697995.1 Taxidea taxus jeffersonii | reverse complement strand
GAGCTAGCTGGTAGGTTCTTAGAAGTGAAATATGGCAATGCAAGAGAATTATCAGGACTAAAGGTCCAGATTTGTGATTATCCAGAGAGAGATAATTGTTGAAGCCAAAGGATTATATGATACAGACAAAGAAAATTGACCATGAATAGTCTTTGTAAATTTCTGTAGGAGGAAGAAGTTGATTGAAAGGAGATAGTGGTGCTAGAAAGGAAAGAGACTAGAATTTGCTGTGACAGAAAAACCACACAATGGAGACAAAGGGCCAAAGAAATGGAGAAGTAAAGCCACCAAGACGTTCCCACGGGATGTAGCAAGTTAGGGCTCATTTCAAGAAAGTTTTTTCAGTAGATGAGTAAGGGTAATGTGCCTAGGCCCCACAGATTAAACAATAAATGGAATTAAGTAACAGCTATAAACTTCTTTTGAAAATTCTGGTCTTGAAGGAAATGGGAGAGCTAGGGTAGTAGTTTGAAAAGGTAGCAGAATCAAGTATTTTAATTAATTAATTGAAATAAAAAGACATTACTATAACTACAGGATAAAGTGCAAAGCCAGTGGAAAAGAGAATTTGAAAACACTAGTAAAAGCAGTAAATATTGATAGAATAAGCCTTCTTTCCTTCCCTACAAAACAATGTTTGGTTCCATCATCACTGTAGGCTCATCTCATGCCCCTCCCCCATATCTGATGCCTCACCAATGCTCCTGAACTAGCTCAAGCTAGGAGAGACTCAAAAATATACTTGCGTGTGGTTCTCAGCCTGGATGATTTTCATGTCTCAGGTCTCATTTCAAATGTTTTCTTATCTAAAAGATCTTTTCTTATAACACTCTCTGAAACTGTCTGCCCAGGAATCATACCCTATCACAGAATATCATTTATTTCCTTGATAGAACTTATCAAAATAGGAAACCATCCTGCTTTCTTGGTTTTCTCTAAGCTCCACGAAAGGGAATCTGTTCCATTCAGCAATGTAATTTCCCTGCTTGGCATTTTAATACGCAGTAACTCAACATTTGTAGAATAGATCAGAAAATAAAGGTAACAAATTGAGACTTAGAAAACAAAAGGAAGACTTCCCTTCAGAAACACAGAGAAACACATCTTTCCATGAGGTGGTTGGAGGCATTTTGAAGTAACTCAATTTAATAAGAGAGGAGACAAGGTTATCTGCTATCATAATGTCTCAATACTGCCACTGAGCTAACATGCAAAGAACACTTAATATTTGCCAGATACTATGTTCTCAGTACTTTCCAGCAATATTCCCCTTAGTCCTGACCACAGACAGGGGATGGGCCATTGTTCTCCACATTTTACAGCAACTAAGACTCAAAGAGGAAAAGAGATGCAGCCATGGTCAGATAGCAGAAGACAATCAGGACTGAGAAGCTATAGGGTGACTAAATCCCCTTTATCCATGATGAGAGACAACCAGGCGTGAGAAAAATCAGATTGGACTTTGAGACATAAGATAGCAAAAGACCTTTGCCACAGCTGCAAAGGAGTGTGCACTGGGACTTGGGGTTAAGATGGAAAGAAGATTTTAAGTGGCTCTGGTAAAGCAGGACCAAGTCAGTGAACTGGAGTTGTATTTCCCAGAACTCCTCCTCTGCATAATTCTGGTCACAAATAGAAAAGTTGTGTAAGATCTGGAAGGCAGGAGAAGAGCACCACACACATTCTTTTCTGCTCTAACAGTCAGAGCAACGCAGCAGTGCACCCCCAGCTCACACAAGCTGTCCCTGCCCCAACGTTCCCGTGATCCATGTGGGAGGCCCTGCTCTTAGTTCCTGAGCACCAGCCACACCTCCTTTTCTAAATCCTGAGCCACGGAGTACAGCACCTGGGGCATCAGTCAAACCTGGAGGTTTGACACCTCTCCTCCAACATTTCCAACTCTAGAGCCATGCCTTTAGTTAGCTTTATGACACAGAAAACCAGCCTCTCTGGCAGGTTCCTTGCAGCACTATGGTTGGAGCCTTTGACACTGGTGAGACATAGATTCCAGCACTCCTTATTGGTCTGTGCCAATTTGTCCTTTTCCCCACTGCTTTTCTTCCACTATTCCTTCCTGACCACTTGCTCTACCCATTCAACCTTGGCAGGAGATGCAGAAGCAAGAGGCACACATGACCTGTGTTGAGGAGGAAGAATTTCCTCTGCCCTTCTAGGTCCTTCTCATTGGACTAAGAATCAAGTTGACATGAGACAGATTAACAGGAGAAAATAAAATTTACTTTCATGCATATAGGGAATCCACACACACAAGAAATTCCAAATCAATAAGGCAACAAGAAGCTTAGAAGACCTAAAGAGTGGGATAGGGATATGAAGATACAAAGGGGAGGAAGACCATTACCAGGAAGGTGAGAGGAGATGTTTGAATATCACAGGTAGCCCTATTATTATGCAGATAATTTTCTCAGGTAAAGAGGAATATCTGTTAATAGCTCCCTTCTTGGTACAGGCAGGCAGCTGAGGGGGAGGTAAAGAGTTTTTCTGAACCTTTTGCATTTTGATTGCTTTTAACTCAAAATAATGTTCATGCTACAATGACCCATCTGGGGGTGGCCTGACCTTAACTCCTACACCTGTTTAATCAGTCCAAGAACTATATATATATATATATATATATATATATATATATATATATATCACAGCCCTATAAGAAACCCTATATACTATATCACTCTCAGTGTTTTTGCTTCTCAGACTGAACCCTCAGGGACAAGAAGGACCTGGTTGATGTAAGATAACATTAGTATGAAATGGAGCCAGCTGGCTCTGGTGTTATTACCCAACAGTGATTTAAAATATAAATAAATAAATAAAATGTCAGGAAAGTCTTGTGATGGGATTAGAAATAAAAGAATAGCTGAAGGACAAAGTGAATTATGGAATTCTGTGTACATTTCTTCATAGCCCTGTGTGGTGTGGTATATGCTCCCTCATATCTCATCTTCTCTGAGAAACCCACCCTGGCTTTCTGGACCATGCTAGATATCTCTGCTATGTGTCACTCTAGGACCCTCTCTTCATCTCTACTGAAATCTTAATACATTAACTCAACATAACTCAAGTTGCATATTTTCTTGTCTGTCCTACACATCCTCCTTCTCTAGCACCTAGTCTATTACTTCTACAAGGAGGGAGTATGGGGAGAGCGGTATGTCAATGATATCTCAATAAAATTGGAAAAAGAAAAAGAAAAAGAATCAAGGGGACAGAGAGGAAAAGGTAGACTTCAATTTTTGCATTTTCCCAGTCCTTCCATATCACTCTGCAGAATATTATGCATTTACTAGACATTTGATACATTTTGGAAGACATTAAATATACTTATAAATTAAAATAACAGTGGGTTTTCAAATATTTTATAGCTATCTTTGTGAAGTGTATTATTACTTTCCACATGATACTTTGATCATAGTATGATTTTTAAGAATATTTGTTATTTTATGAACTTTTTTCTTAAATGTTTCCTAATTCTCACTGAAAACCAAAGTCAATTATATGTAATTCATTTAATTAACTTGGCAGTGCAACTGAAGTGAATAGTCAGCAGAAAAAATGAATATGCTATAAAAGAAGGATTTAAGCATATATTTTGTACAAAGTAAATATAATAAACTTTGTGTACATAGATGCGATACATGAAAAGCAAGGCATCTAGAAATTTTATTAATGCCTTATAATATTAGGAAATTATCCATCACAGCAAATGGATTGTATTTATATATATGCTATGACAAATAATTACAAGAGTCCAAAGTATGAAAATACCATCCATAACTCTAGCTTAATGATATGAATTTATGGCCATCTCGTATATGGATTTTTAGTAGATCTGGGCATACACAAATAGTCTACACGATACTTTAATTGTATTCATATATATTTTACATAACTTTATAAAATCCATATCATCATGAATTTAACTATGTATTATTATTTAGTAAATTATTTAAAAGCCAAAAATTGAAAATGCACAGTATGTTTTTCCCCAGTTTAAATCTAGATGCCACTAGTGATATATTCTTAATGTCAGGAGTAACCAAAGGAAAAGGTGAAAATTGTCAGATGAAATTGAATTTAACCCACTGCTATAACTAGGAAGAACAAAACAGATGGGTTTATATGGATGGAAAATGCACAAGGGAGAATATATACTTGAGAGATGATTCTGTCAGGTGGATCTTCAAAAAACATCCAAGTAAAAATGAGTACCTATGAATAGAGTACTGAGGGGAAACGTCTTGTGGTTCCCTAGGGAATTACCTGCAGGTTATCCTATAGAATGTCCTCCATAACTGGGAAGACAATTCTTTCCTCTGCCTACAAAATTTGTTCCTAGTTGGTAACTTAAACAGAGTGCTCTCCAAGCAGAGTAAATTATTTTCTTGGGAAGGATCCACTGTGTGCATAATGGAGCTGTTGAGAGAAAAGTGAGCCATAATAACTTCAAATCTACAAAAAGATTCAGAGAAGAAATAAAGGGACCTCCAACTAGGAGGAAATATACTGAAGCACTTCACTTGGAGAGAAAAAAAAAAACTGGGCAATTATAAGAGTCCTAATCTGATATTTCTACTACATAGTCAACCACCATAAACAAAATCCTGCCAGTTGATGAGGCTTTCCACTTACACAGAGACCGCAGCAAAGTTTTTCCATTCAGTGAAGAGGTCTTTTAGGCAAATAGACCTATACAACTGTTTAAAACAAACCTCTACTCGTTACCATAAAAAATAGACATAAATGATGTACCAAAAATTAATAAATATTTGAAGCATGAAACTGAAAGATTATGAATACCAAGGACAATTCACATAAAAAGAAATAGATGTTATGTAACAAAAAGAAGAGAATTTAAGATTCTAGTAAGTCTCTTCAGCAAGATCAAGATCATGCTGTCTACCTAAAAAAGAGCAGGCTATTGTGAAACTGAAGAAGTCATAGAATTAGAAATAGTTTTTGAAGCCAGAGGGGAGACTGGATGGCTCAGTCAGTTAAGCATTTGCCTTCAGCTCAGGTCATGATCCTGGAGTCCTGGGATCAAGCCCTAGGCAGGCTCCCTACTCAGCAAGGAGTTTGCTGCTTCTTCTCCCTCTGTCCCTAGCCCTGCTCCCCACTCACGTACTCTCTCTTGCTCTCTCTCTGTATAGATAAATAAATAAATAAATAGATAGATAGATAAATAAAATCTTTAAAAAATGAAATTAGAAATAATTTTTGTAGGTGAGTTTTTCCAGCTATGATAGTATAGCTTGTGGCATATGAATTCTCCCAATGGGAACAAATAGGACAGTGCTACAAAATACAGAAATGAATCTTTCAGAAGGCATAGAAATCCTGCCAAAGCAGCAAGGACATGAGGGGCTAGACCTCGGAGAAAATGGAAGCTCAGTGGTTGAACCCAACTTTCTGTACACTGCTTTTCCTTTGGGAGCATTTACCTATTTTTGGTGCATGGCTAAGAAACAGGAAAATGGGTTCTAAGAGGCAATTAAAATGTCAAGTATTCTAGGGCTTGGAGACAAAAATTAGAAGTCAGAGATATGAAGGTAACTAGCATCTTCTTACATAAAAGGGGGCTAAAGAAGTTAGCCCAATACTTGACACACATTTTCATATTGAGACATTTACCGATTTTTAAGCTGCACGAGGCAAAATGTTAAGGAGTCATGCCAAAGGAACCTGGGTGGCACAGCTGGTTAAGTATCTGCCTTTGACTTGGGTCATGGCCCCAGGGTCCTGAAATCAAATCCTGCATCAAGCTTCTTGGTCAGTGGGGAGCCTGCTTTTCCCTCTGCTGTTAGCCTTGCTTGTGCTCTCTCTCTCTCTCTCTGACAAATAAATACATTTTAAAAAATCTTAAAAAAAAAAAAGTCATGCCAAAAGTGGCTAAAAATCAAAATGGACTTTATGGCAGCCCGATCGTACTGCACACAGAAAAATTGAAATTCATTATCCACCAAGAAGAATCCTAGTTAATACTTCGTGTTCACATTTAAAACATCTAACGAGTTACACCCTCAGAGTAGAAATACGACTCGCAAACATGGCCATGTGGCTTAGAAACCTCCCAGTTCTTGACTGGACTCATAATCTATCTGCTATCTGCCACATAATAGAGTCAATTCTTTCTAAAGGCAGAAAAAAGATGATCAATAACCTTTATCTGATGTTAAAATCACTAGGCATACTGAATGAGTGAATGCATGCATATGAATATATGTGTGCATGTATGCATGAACAAATGAATACAGTTGAGGGAGAGAATGAGCACACATAGAAATACGAGTGATAAAGACAGTGCAGTTATCAGATTTTAATAAAAAAAACCGTCATTACTTCAAGAAAATAAATGATAAAAGAGCTCCCTGAGAATCAGACTCTATATGAAAAGATCTAAGTGAAAACAAAACAATACAAAATGAAATTAAGAATTGAATTAATGAATTTATCTGCAGAGAGCAGAAGGAATATGTGAACTGAAATAGAAGTAATCAGAAAATGTGTAGATTGGACATGGAAAGCAAAAAGGATGGAAGATACATAAAGCAGGTGCGAGACATCTGAGATAGAGTGAACACATTAAACACACATGTCATTTGAGTCTCAGAGTAGGCAGATGAGAAAGAATGATAAAAGTAACAATCAAGCAATGGCTGTAGTTTTCTAAAACTGATGAAATATATTACTTACAGATTCATAAGATGCTTGGAGCCCAAGCAGAATAAATAAAAAACAAAAAGGCACATCATACTAATATTTAACACTACTTAGAATTAAAGATAAAGAAGCAGTATTTTTATTTAAGATTTAATTAAATTAATTTATTTATTTGAGAGAGAGAAAAAAATGGGGAGAGGCAGAAGGTTAAATAGTGGGAGAGGGAAAGAATCTCCAGGAAATGTGCTGAGCACAAGGTCCTACTAGGGGCTGGAGCTGAGGACCCTGAGCTCATGACCTGAGTCGAAACCAAGAGTCAGGTGCTTAACCAACTGAGCCACCCAGGTGCCTCTAAAAGCATTCTTGACTTTTAAAGAAACAACACTAAAACTAAGAGCTGACTTTTCAACATAAAAAATGGAAGCCAGAAGACAATAAAAGGATCTTTAACTGAAAGAAATGACCTGACATTGAAAGAAACCCCCAAATCCATATTCACTAAAATAAGAACATTTCTAGACAAACAAAAACAATGATAACTTTTCCTCATCAATCTTATTCTACAGGAAAAACAAAGAAAAGAAAGGAAGGAAGGAAAAGAAGGAAGGAAGGGAGGAAAAGAATTTCAGACAAAAGGAGATTATTCTACATAGCAAACTGGAAACAGAGGAGGGAATAAATACTGATCAAAAAGATAATATTATGCGGGTATATCTAAACAAAAATTGACTATACAAAATGTTAATAACATCTAGTGAGGTTTAAAATACATGTAGAATCAAAATGTATGACAACAATGACAGAAATCACAGTGGGATGGTAAGTGCAACTGTCTTAGAAAGGAGTACTAATTTATATTATACTATACTGATTCAAGAATAAATTTTAGGGGCACCTAGGTGGCTCCTTTGATTAAGTGTCTGCCTTCAGCTTGGGTTATGATCCAAGGGTCCTGGGATCGAGCCCCACATCAGGGTTCCTGCCTGCTTCTCTCTCTCCCTCTGCTGCTCCCCTGTTTGTACTCTCTAACTTTCTCTCTGTTAAATCAACAAATAAAATCCTTAAAAAAGAAGAATGGATGTTTTAGTATCTAGGAAGACAATAAAAGAAGAGTAGAAATGTTTAAGTAACAGGAGAATAAAGGAAAATGGAGAAAAAAGAAAAACACTTTATATAAAAGAAAGCAGAGAAAGTTGAACATAAAAGAGGTTAGAAAGATTGAAATTGAATAATGAGTGTGTACATAAGCAGATTACTTCAAATAAAAGGTGAAATTGTCTTACTGGATAAAACAGTAGCAACAAAACATCACAAAAATAAACAACATTTTTCTTAGAAAAGATACACTTAAATACAAGGCATAGGTGGGTCAAAGTAAAAGAATATAAAATGATATTCCATCCAAATAAATACTAAGAACAACAAGAAGCTGATTTAGCTATTCCAATATAAATCTAGTTGACATTAAGGTCAAAAGCATTACTAGACTGAAGAAGCACATTTCTTAGAATATGTATTACTTTTTATTACTGTGTAACAAATTACCACAAATACAACAGCTTAAAACAATACACATTTATTTATCTCACAGTTTCCATGGGTCAAAAGTTCAGGAATGGTTTAGCTGGGTTCTCTGGTTTAGGGTCCCACCAGATTGCTACCAAGAAGTTGGCTGAACTTCATTCTCACTTCATCAATGAAACTGATGAAAAATAGCTTTAGTTTCTGTTTGTCTGGAAATGTTATTTCACTGAATGTGGGTTTGGCATTCATATGAATTTTCTTTCAAATAAAGTGACTTTATTAGTCAGGGTTCTCCAAAGAAATATAATATATATATGAGAGGAGATGTATTATAGGTACTGGATCATGTGGTTATGGATGCTGACAAGTCTTGCAATATGCCATCCACAAGTCCAGAACCATAACAGCCAATGGCGTAATTCAGTTCAAGTCTATAGACCAAAGAATTGGTGAGCGGATGGTGTAAGTCCTGGTTTGATTGGAGTCTGAGTGACCAAGAATCAAGAGTGCCTAGGTCTGAGGACAGGAGAAGATGGTCCCTTCAGCCACAGCAAAAAGAGGTAATTTGCCCTTCCTCCATATTTTTGTTCTATTCTGTCCCTCAACAAATTAGATGATACCCACCTGCACTGGTAAAGGTGATCTGCTTTACTCAGTCTAGTGATTCAAAGTACCTCTTCCCAGGGTACTCTCATAGACACACCCAGAAATGTTTTGCCAGGTGTCTTGGCATCCCTTAGCCCAATTTAAGTAAATACATTAAATTAACCACCACCATGTCATTTCTTTATCTTCTGGCCAGGGAAGTATCTGCTCAAGGTGGGTTGTTGATAGAAATCATTTCCTTACGCCTGTATGACATTTCCTTATGGCTACATATAAAGGCTCGGACTTACTGGCTGTTGGTTAGAGGCCTGTTTCTTGCCACATGACCCTCTCCATATGAAGTTTATAACGTAAGTATTTGCTTCCACTAGGAGAGGAAAGAAACTCTCTCTTGCAGGAAAAGAAGACGATCCAGTAAAATAGAAACTATATGAATACAAAATCAATATACTGTCTCTCAGAGACTTCACAATAATCAATAACAGCAGACTGTGTATTTTTATATATAAATATGAATTTTAAAAATTGGACTTCAGCTGGCTTGTAAAATAATTCTCAACAAATATAAAAACATTGAAAATATTTACAGGATTGTCTCTCTGTAGATATGAATTAGGTTATAACTCAATACCATAATCATCATCATCAAGATAGTGATGATAATGATGTGGTAGAGCAGATAAGAAGAAAAAGAAAGGACTTTGGACAAAAAGGCAGAGAAAAGAGGAAAAGAAGAAAAAGATCCTCAAATGCTTGGAAATGATACATTTCTAAATAACACAGGGATCACAAAAGAAATAAAAATGGAAGTGGAAAATATTTTGCTCTTGAATCATATTGGAAATGCAATATATCAAATCTCATGAGATATGGAGACAAACCTTTATGGAGGGATATTTATCACCTTAAATGTTCATATTATTGAGGAATGACTGAAACGTCAATTATATCAACTTCCATCTCAAGAAATTATAAAAAGAACAGCAAATAAATCCATGTAAAGAATAAGGAAAGATATAATAATGGTAAGAATTGAAATTCATAAAACAAAAAACATACACTGAAGAATATTCAGACAGACAAAAGCTTCTTAGAAAATAATAATAAAATTAAAAAATTACTAACAAGAGTGACGAATATTTAAAAAATTTAAAAATATACACACACAAAAATCTCAAAAATGTAATGGTATTATAAATTAAAAGTAAGGTGTCCTGTGGAAAGAATAAGAGGGTAGTGACAGAGAGATTCCTATGAGTGGCTTATGGTTCTAATAATATTCTTTCATGACTGAGTGGCAGTTTCATAGGTATATTCACTGGATAAAAGTTCCTCAAGCTAGATCACATTATTATTTTATAGTTTTCTTTATATATGCTATGTCCCAATAAAATTGCTATTTAAAAAATATAATGAAAGAATAAAATGATAAACATAATATAATAAAAATAAAATAATTACAATTTAAAAAGGTAACATCTGTGGTTACTCATTTTCTTTTCTTTTTTTTTTTTTCAAGTTTTTATTTAAATTCCAGTTAGTTACGGCCCTTTTAGCTCAGTGGGCAGCACTTCAGTCTCATAAATTCCAGTTAGTTAACATACAGTGTTATATTAGTTTCACCTATAGAATTTAGTGACTCATCACTTACATACAACACCTGGTGCTCATTGCAAGTGCCTTCCTTAATCCCCATCACCCATTTAACCCATCCTTCCACCCACCTCCCCTCTAGTAACCTTCCTCAGTTCTCTAGAGCTGACAGTCTGTTTTCTGGCTTGCCTCTATTTCCTTCCACCCACAAGGTTATCTGTTTTGTTTCTTAAATTCCACATATGAGTGAAATCATATGGTATCTGTTTTTAAATGTCTTGATTGATTGCTGTAAACCAATGCATACTTCTGAATTTGAAAAATTGAATTAAAAGGACATTCCTATAACATACCAAATTGTTCTCTATAAGAGATAGGAAACATTTCAAGAAATTAAACTGGTATTCAAAAACAATTTCCTGTGTGTCACCTTCACCCACACAGACACAAAAGTCATCAGGTTGTTTTATAACTAAACCTACTAAATACTCCAAATTTGGTAACCTCTGGAAAGAATAGAAAGGAAGCAAAGGCAGCTCCTCCCACACTGATTTTGTTAAGTCTTGCAATGTTTTGAAAGCAAAATGACGAAGTCAAGAAAATGTAGACCAAATTCACTTACGAAATTTCATGTAAAATTTAAAAGTTTATCTGTGGTTAAGAAAGTCCAATCTTCACACCAAAAAAAAAAAAAAAGCCAACTGAATATAAGGCAAGATGAAATAATAAAAGCAATGTCTACACTAAAGAACTGGGATACTGGGAAGAAGAAAATCAAGGTTCTTACAAAAGAAAATAAATATTTTCCAGATTGATGACATAAAGATATATTAAAAATTATTATTAAAAAATATTGTTAGTCTAGAATTCAGTTTTGAGGCACACTGGCAACCGTATGTGAGGGCAAGACACATATATTTCAGGAATTCAGTGATTCAAAAGTTCAGCTTTTTAAAGATAATAGTTGAACCTCCAGTGAGACAATCCTAAAAAGAATAAGGGAATAAAAAGACATGCATTACAAAACATATACTTGTGTGTGTGTGTGTGTGTGTGTGTGTGTGTGTGTGTACACATTTAGTTTTATTGTAACAAAGCAACGTGTACACTGTATACTATTAACGTTTCTATTTCCGGTTGTCAGCTCTACAGCAGACCTAAGAAACAACCAGCCAGATTAAAAGAGGAAGACAGAAGAGAGATTCATCATGTAAGGAAAAGGTAAATATCCTAGCAGATTTCATATATATATATATATATATATATATATATATATATATACATACATATATATATAATCAGATGGTTATTTCTTTGACTACAAGATAAAAGAAAGTTAACCAAAAACTACTATTAAAAACAAAAAACACATCAAGATAAAACAGAACACCTCAGGAAAGTCATGATCTCAATATTCTCAATACTGCTAATGTACAATTACAATGTAATGAACAAGACTTCAAAGACTTCGTTATAATTACAGACAAGAGATGCAGAGAAATTTTTAATTTCCTTATTTCACATGTTGGTAAGTTGACAGAAAGTGTTGATAATGGATTGCCCAAGAAATAACTCTAACTCTGGGGAAGTATATTGCTTCAAGTTAAAAACAGAATTAACTACAACTAATAAAAAACAACAATAACTGAAAATAATAACAGTATGGATAAGGGAAAAGAAGTAGGAAATAAGATGAGTTTATTACCTCTTATCCTTCCCTGTGGGAAAATAATATATATTGAAAAATATGGATAAATCACCGGAAACCAGAAGTTTCTGTGTATTTCTTATTGTCATGGGGACCACCAGAGGAAAATAAAACTGATTATTTGTGGGGAACAGGGTGGAATAAACTAGGAAGGGATACATTACCTTTACTTTTGTAACCCTCAGTATTGCTTAACTCTCTTATTTTACTCTCCAAACAGTATTAATAAAAACAAATACATAATTATAAGCCAGTCTGTCTATTTCATATCCTCCACCTAATGGCTCAATCCTAAGATATGCTAAATGCATGAATACTTCTGGTGATGACAGGTAATCAAATATAACCCAAGGCAGACACAAAACTATTTGTTTCCCTTATATCTCTAAATAACTTTACTGATACTACTTTTGTTTTCCAGTCATCTGGAGGTAAATTCTCCCTCAACCTACTCTTCTATGTGCTAAACAGTCTCTCTTTCTTCAAATATCTTCTATCGTGAACATATTGGTAAAGCACCTACAGTGTTCTAAATCCTTTAGACACATGAATTCAATCTTCCCAGAAATCCTTGAGGATGGTACTCTACTATCCCCATTTTATAGAGGAGGCAGTAAGGCACAGAAAATTAAAATAACTTATTTAATAACATCTCAAAATGGGAAGACCAGGATTTGAACCCAAGCAGCCCGGTTTCAGCATCCATGCTCTTAGCAACTGCACTGCTTTTCTTAATACAGAACAAAAGCTGAATGTAACTGTGGTTATTGCCTGAGTACCTTTCCAATTCCCATCAGTTTGCTGGTGTTAGCAAAAGTGATGTCCACAATAGAACAGATGCTATTCCGGGGACGGTCTAATTCAGAAAGATTAAAATGAAACACCATCTTCCTCATTCTGAACACTTTCTGTCTCTGATGGCAACTTTTTTTTTTCTGTTTGTGTGTTTGTTTTGTTTTTCATTTTGTTTTTATTTTTTTGCCCAGCCGCCATATCATACTTTTGACATTTCACTCACAGTGAACTTCATGTTGCTTTTCTTTCACGTGTTCAGTTAAGCCCCAGTTCCCTCATCTAGTCCTTTAGCAATATTCCTATTTTGTACTCAAATGTGGTCATCTTTCCTTACTGTACTTTTCCACTTTCAGCTGAGGAAATCAAATCAATAATGGCTGAGGAAGATAGCGAAACTATGGTTTATTGGTTAAGAGTTTTGACTCTCAAGTCATACTGACCTTGCTTAAATTTCAGCTCTGTATACCTCACTGAGCCTCAGTTTCTTTGTTGGCCAATCATGGACCTAATTTTGCATAAGACCTATCCCAGAGCGCTCTTGCAAAGTTGAAAGTTAACCATTTAACAGATAAGCTATGTGTCCAAAAGTGCACTACAAATTAATTATTGCATTTTTTGTAGCACTCCATAAATATTATTGAATGTTGAAGTGATAGTATATTCAAAGGGCAATTTTTAGCTATCATTTCTAAGCCAGGAAATCAATGCAGCATTTGAGACCAAGAACTATACTGCATAGTATATAAAATAATGACCAACCATGGAAGATGCTCAGTGAACACACTCAAATGAACATGTCCCAGAAATATTTGGTTGATCTAATTCCCTCTCTCTCTTTCTGTGTCTTTTCTTTTGTTCCTTCAGTTTAGTAGCAAGGAGAAAGGAATCTCTCGTGTTCCTAGGCTGTTTTATTTTGGACAGATTCAGTAGGTCCAAGGGACTCTCCTTCCTCAAAGAACCATTGACTCTTTGCATTGGAATGGACCTCAAAGGGTTTTCTAATTAACTCTCAAGTTTATGGATGAGGAAGCCAAGGCCTACCTCAACATGGTTCATTCCCACAATGTCACCTATAAGAGATACCCCTATTTCCTATTTTGTGTGCCACATTTCAGCTTCTACTATAACTCACATTCTGGAATATTAATATGAACTTGGAAAAGAAAAACAAGATGGAATTTTGTTTGTCTTATATCAAATATGATAGAAGAAAGGCAATTTTACAATTTGAATATAAATCTGCAGTTCTGATTTTTTTTTTCTTGGCTCACACTTTCAAGAAATTGAGGAGTGCTCTAGACTCCAGTTTCCACAGAGAAAACTCAAACACATTTACATACAGTTGTGCTTTACAATATGAGGAAGTTGGTGGAATCCCTTTAGCCTACCTGTAGACCTCAGATAAAAACCTGAGACCTGAACTCTTCTGAGAGCAAATGTTTGTCTGTATTCCCCCTTAGCATCTTCTAGATAAAAACATCTGGGGCAGGTAATTAATTACCTTGTATTAAAATACTCCATTTCTCTTGAGTTTCTTGAAGGACTTTATAATATCTGGCTAATGGATAGAAAGCTAACACTGACTGTACAAAACAGATTAGGAACGCATTGGTTATAAGAATGTCCTTGACAAACTCAATAAAAGAAAGAGAATGGTACATGCCCAATATTTAAGTAATAATACTATCTTGCTCTCCCAATACACTCCCACAATTATGAGCCTCTTGCCTCATTTTTCTAAGTACACTTAATAACATCCTTATGGCCAAACACAATGGCCTGTCAATTGCCACGAAATAATTTACATCAAATTTTAGAGAAATGCCAATAAGATCCAGAAGTGACATTGAAATTTATACCCTTTTGGAAATTTTAGAGAATTAAAGCCACGTTGCCAGTGTTCTTTTTTTTTTCTTTTATTATTGTTATTGTTGTTGTTTTTCTTTCATTGGTTTTAGAAGAGTCAGGGAAAACATAAATGGGTTCACAACATTTGGGGAGAGTGTAATTTATAGATACCTCGCTACAGTTGGCATGCTGTGAGCCTATGTTGGGAAAGCAAGGATGAGCTGAATATTCCTTAATAGGTGGTAACTAGGGTGTGACTTGCCTCTTTGTGTTAAGAATGTGTTAAGGTCTCCTATGGATCTTATCAAACCTTCCACTGCACTTGTAATAGATAAAGGTCAAGAGAAAATCATTGTATACAATCCTATATTATTGGACTATACAAATTTATATGAAGATCGGGATTTATGCTCATATAAAAATCTGGTGAGACAAGTCTTAAACCTGTTGGTTGATAATCTATCCAACCAACAGTATGTTCAGAAGCTTCTCTGAGCATTTCTTCATCCCACCTCAGTAAGTGATGGTCAAATAAATAATGTAATACTTTGCATTGAGGTACTTTCCAAAGTGCTTTCATTTCCAGGGTCCCATTTGATGTTTACACCAGTCTTATAGGGTTAGTGGCATAGATTACATATTTTTATTTTTTTCTTTGTAGAAATAGATTAAGAAGTAATACTGTACCTTGCACTGAAATGTTCTAAAGATTTATTTCTTTATGCCTTGAAGTCATACTAAATAAAATTATCATAAAATTGTTTTATAACCCATTGTTCTTTTTCCTAAAACTATTGCAATAGAAATGAGAATTAAGAGAACTACATGGATTGTGGAGAGAAATCTATTTTTAAGGACAACAGATGTTTTAGAAAATTAAAAATAGGACTAGATAAGATATCATAGTAAACATACCTATTTCAAGAATGGAGAACAGTTTCTGTTAGTCTTATTTCAAGCAAATGAAAACCTACACTCCACTTCTTAATGAATCAGTTACTCCTCATAATGAAATAGTCCTGAAAGAATTAGAACAGGCATGTCAAATACTTGGCATGCATGCTGATACAATGTCTGCTTCGTTCATGGCAGTCATGCCTGATTAATCCAGGCATTCTCTTGCAGAGCTCAGATTTAGCTTCAAGGTTCTTTGCAGCAAAGGCAAACACCACTAGTGGATAAGAGTTTTCAAGTGGAATGAAACTACTTGGTCATTTAACTATATGCAAGTTTGTGATTTCAGAGTGTGATTAATTGTGATTATTTTCTGTAACCCACTCCCAGCCTGGAAAAAAGAAAAAAAAATTATAAAAGAAGTTGACATAAATATGGATTTTGTGAGTGCAGACATATTTATAATAGACAATGGATGAAAACAAAAGGAATAACAGGGGAAACTTTCCTTGATGTGTTTTTTATTTGAAGTCTAGTTGGACCCTGAACACGAACCTAAGCAGGGGAGATACAATCATGTGTCTATCTGCAGGTCTGGTCACCCTATTTGCATATAGCATCTGTAACTACTATGTGGCTTCCATGATAGCACCACTAAGTAACTAAGCTAAGGTCAACCAGATACAGCTTTTTCTTTGTCAGACCACATTGCCCGGCTATCAACAATGCATATTATAAAGTGATCCTTTTTTTTGCCACAACAGAAATAAATTCAGGATAGCTAAAGGTGGACAGATAAATTTAGTCACCTTATATTTCCATCTTAAAGTTTATTTATTTATTTATTTTAATCAATCTCTACACCCATTGTGGGGCTCGAACTCATAACCCTGAGAACAAGAATCACTTGCTCTTCTGACTGAGTCAGCCAAGCATCCCTAATGTATTTTTGGGGGGACCAAACCTTCCAACTAAAAATTTAATGCTGACACCTATAGTCATGTAACAAACAAAGCAAAGCAAAAATAATACATGAATATCAACCTTAAGAAGCAGATCATATAGATTTTTATTTTTTGCCAATAGCATTAGTCATAATGTTAGGGGTCATTTGGACAAAAGACTATATTTTTTATTGTATCTTTGAAAAAAAATCATGGAAAAAGGCTAATGCTAAATACTTTCAAGCATATGTGAGAATCTTCCATAAAGATAAATAATATGGTATGTTAATTTGCTTTATTTAATGAAATGTATTAATGAACTGAATTTCCTTGGATTGAGTTATTTGTTCTATACTCTGTTCTCACAACAGTCAACCCAGTTAAGGAAAACCTAATTCATGGGTTAACATATCTTCTGTACAAGTCAGTAAGCACCAAAAAGGAGAAGACTGTTATGCTCCCTTCAGAAGTTTCAGCACTTTGAGCATTTCTAACATACAGACATATATATATATGTATGTATACATATATATATATATATATAAATTATATGAAAGATAAAAGAACAGATTGAATAATAAACTTAACTACAAGTCCTGAGACATTTCTATTGTGTTTGTTTTCTCCTCCATTAGTGAAAGCAGAGTGCTTAATCCAGAGAAAGAATTCAATACATTTTTGAACATTGATTAAAACAATGCTCAAAAATTAATTATGCAAAAATCTGTTATTCATTAGTAACTACAATACACCATGCAGACTAATGCTGTAGGTTAAAGGAAAGTGATTTTGTACTTTCTCTTTCACTGAGTTGTAAAGTTGCATTTTCTTGGATTATTATTAGAATATAAGATGCTGTATCTCCCTGTCACAGCAAGATGGATTATTGTAGGATTTACTTGTTGGGCTGTGAAATGACCCACAGCATTAAAGCAGCCCAAGCACTGATTTTTGAAGCAGCCTCATTGCTTTCAATGTAGGATATGATGAATCACTGCTGGGTGTGTCATGGAAATGCTAATCTATGATTCAAAATGTACCCATATACATACATATACTCAGAGGGATAGCATGAGCAAGAAAAGGTTTGCAACACAAAGAGAGAAAGAGAACAGATATAGGAAAGAGGACCAATCAGATGACCACAGAAAAATTGCAAGTGATTTTGGAAGCTCAGTGAAAGCAACATCAAAAAAAAAATAAAAACAAGTGCAATGAATCAGATGATCTATATTAAAAATCTAGTGCCACTCTTTCTTAGTGTCCTCAATTCTAATGTTAGCTAAATTCTCAGGTTGGCTTTACTATAGACCATTCATTGGAAAGTTATTTGTCAAACGTCTTTATTATTTGTCATGAAGATGATTGGATTTGTACGGAAATATAAGAAATATAATCACCTTCATTTTTGTTACTAGCAGAAAAATGAACAAAACAATGTTAGCTAATTTTTTTTTGTTTTTTCATTTTAATCTGTGATACTAACTTCAAATGCATGAAATAGAGATAGGGAAGGTCACTCATATATGTAACATAGTGATACTTCCATTTACTGTGGATAAGTGTTTATGAATGCCACATACAAATGTAGATCTTTAGAACAGAGAGTATGTAATGCATCAGGCTATTTGTCAAAATAGCTTTAAAAGACATTTTGTGGGGCGCACCTGGGTGGCTAAGTTGATTAAGTGGCCAGCTTTTGATTTCGGCTCAGGTCATGATCTCAGGGTTGTGGGACTGAGCCCTACACTGCGTTCCATGCTCAGCGAGGAGTTTGCTTGAAATTCTCTCTTCTTCTCCTCCTAAATCTCCTCTCTGTTTGTCTCAAATCAATAAATAAATCTTAAAAAATAAAAGGTATTTTGGGAATGAGCAGGAATTATGAAGAAAGACATAAAAAAAAGTAGAAACAATTTATAAATAGGCAAGAGACAACCAAAAGTAACAAATTACAAAAAAATGTATGAAACAATTAAAAAAGTAAGTAGAAAGAAAAGCAATAAGCAGGATGACCTACAGGATTTAAGGGGGGTGCCTGGGTGGCTCAGTGGGTTAAAGCCTCTACCTTCGGCTCAGGTCATGATCCTGGGGTCCTGGGATCAAGCCCCAGATCAGGCTCTCTGCTCAGCGGGGAGCCTGCTTCCCCCTCTCTCTCTGCCTGCCTCTCTGTCAAGTAAATAAATAAAATCTTAAAAAAAAAAAAAAAAGAAGAGTTTTGGAAAAGAACTCATAACACTTTCTTAATTGGAGTCCAACAAGGAAGCTGGTTAAAATGGAATGATAGTATAATAGAAAAAGTACTCGACCTTAGGCAAGAGAATTTGGGTTTGGGAGCTATATAGAACACTTAGAAATTGTGAGATGATTCATAGCTGCTTCTATTATCCATTTCATAGGAGATAGTTTGTAAGTTGAAATAAAATAATAGATAAACAAGATACTGAAAAATTACAGGACATACAACCAATGTAAGGAATAGGATTATGGTATAGTCATGTGTAATGTGATTCTGGGGTTATTCTGTTTCATTCATTCTCTGCTTTCATCATATAAAAGTGATGAAGCTAATTATTTAATCAAATGCTGCCTTATTTCCTCATTTGCCATCTTTATGTAGATTGTAATCAGTGCAAATAAGATAAAATAAAAGCCATGTGAAATACATGGAATAATACCTAGTATAATTTGATACATATGAGTTATGAGTTATTATTTATTATTCATTTTGTTATAGGCTGATAAAAACAAACAGGAAGATCACTACATCTTTTTATGGTTCTGTACAAATCTATCCTCTCTGTGATAAATTATGAAGTTTGATAACTAGTTTTCAGATGGAAATGAACTTTCTATAGAAAAGCCAACCTAGGGACGCCTGGGTGGCTCAGTTGGTTAAGCGGCTGCCTTCGGCTCGGGTCATGATCCCAGGGTCCTGGGATCGAGTCCCACATTGGGCTCTCTGCTCAGCAGGGAGCCTGCTTCTCCCCTCCCCTCTCTGCCTGCCTCTGTGCCTACTTGTGTGACTCTGTCTGTCAAATAAATAAATAAAATCTTTAAAAAAAAAAAAAAGAAAAGCCAACCTAATAATTTAGCTAAGATTAGATTTGAGGACGTTTAGAAAGTGTGGCACTAGAGTTGTAATATGGATTTATCCGATGCGTTGTTTCCTTTGTTTTGTTTTGTGTGACACTTGTTTCATTCTGGTTTAACCAAAGTTCCAATTCACTTGTAAGTTTTCTGTTCTGGTTGAAGGACAACTAATTGGGAAACATCATGACTGAGCAGTCATTAGCTCAGGCATCCATCAGATATTGCAAGATAATCCATAGGAATATAGATACAGCAGAGAGAAATTATGATTGGCTTTTGGTTCTATGTCTAGCTCGGGGCAGGAGACAAAAAGGAGGAGAGCAGGAGGCATGCATGTAACCAGTTGCTTCTGGGAAGGGCCTACTACTGTGCCATTTATTTATACATTCCCTACTCAGGAAAATACTTAGTCTCTCAGATTTCCCTTTATGTTCTGAGTGTCTGAAAGAGAGTGTGTTGCTATTAGTGCTATAGGGAAGAGTGCCAAAACAAGAAACACAATGTTGCTGGGCCTTGTGTAATGAAAGCCACATGCTGGCCATGAGTCCAGCTTGAGGCTCCCACTCTGTGATCCACTGACCCCAGAATCTCATACATCAGATCCAGCACTATCCTTGTGGTGACAGGCACACACACACCAACACATCCTTCCATGAACTTATGCACAACCAAGTGCATTCATATACTTATACGTGTGGACACATATGGTCAGCTGGTAACCAGTTTCCATTCCAAAACACTTATTGCAATAATCATTGAGACCAAAAAAAGCAAGTTTTTCATGTTGTATTCTGGCACTTTGACACTTAATGAACCGCAAACCAGATGACTTCTTTATTGCAAGAAAATAGTAGTATGTTGGCAAATGTTATGTACATGGTCATGATCATTGCATTCTTCTTCGTTTCTTCACAATCAGGTTCCTAATCTCCAGTGCTATACCCTGGAGTTGCAGAATACTAAGGGGAAGAAAAATAAAACACCTCAAGGGAATGGTTTGTAATAATCAGACTCAGTGGGAATCTCAGCTAAGCCACTGTGGTTTAGAGAATAATAAAGGAATTCAATGCATTTTAAAAGGATCAAAGTGCCAAATAATTTCTTAAAGTTTCCATGCAGTATAAAGTTTTCTCATGCAGTATAATCAGTGGGGCACAAATGACTGATTTATCAGCCATCAGCAAGCTTCCTTTGTATCATGAACAGGGAAAACCAAGAACAGACACAGCTTTCTTACTGAAATGGTCATGTCTTTAAAAAGCAATTATTTTTTACATATATCATAATTAGGTCTTTTGAAAGGAGAATTTTTAAAAAAATCTAAAATACAAGACTTATTAGAACTTGAGATGACCCAGCTAGATTTCTCCTTCATTCCTTCCTTCCCTCTTTCCTGTTCTTTCCCCTCCTTTCCTTTCTTCTGTTTTCCTCTCTTCTTCTCTTCCCCTCTTTCTTGTTAGCAAATGTGAAAGAGACAATGTGGCAAAGGAGAACATGACTTCATCTCTGAACTAAGAAGGTCTTGTATTAAAATCAGCTCCAATAGTGACCAGTTGTGTGACCTTTGGCAAGCTCCTTAAATTTTCTAAGTCTTGCTTCCCCATTTCCAAAATGGTACCACCCTCCTGGGCTGTTGTGAAAGTTGGATGAGTCCATGCTCTACTTAGAACAGTGCCTGGCACATGAGAAGCCTTCAGAACATTTCAGTTTATATTACTCTCTGGAGGGATTATGAAATATACTCAAGGATACCAGAAGACAATACTGCATTAACTTTGATATATTTGTGATCAGAGTAGATATCATCATCAGAATGGCTCAAAACAACATATTCTTGTGTGAAAAGACACAGATATCAAAGGAAAGGAACATTTTGGTAAATCTGCACATGAAATTTTGTTTCATGTTTAGATAAAATCTGACAAGAACAAAGAGGAACTCACAAGTTATAAAGAAAAATGAAGTAAAAATTTGGCAGATATTCAAGAAATTTCAAGCACCTGAAGTAAAATCTCTCTTCATGAAGTCTGATTTTTATCATCCAAGCTTAGAATCCTCTGTATTGGAAACGTTGTAGGGAAAATATTATACAGAAGCAAAAAATCAAGTGAGCTCAAGTGACACGTTTGAAGGTAAGGGAGAGAGATATTGCTTGAGCTGTGTACTGTTTGGCTGAACTGCTGAAAATAGGAAAATAGCTCTAGGGAGCTGGATAGGGTTTTGACTGCCAACTGATTAATGCCTACAACTGTATGCATCATTTCAAGACAATCTACACCCAAGACTACATTTGCTGAGAAAGGTATGTAAGTTTATATTGATATCCTCTTACTCATTCTGTTTCCTTTGTTTTGAAGGAAGTACACCTTCTACAGTGTATGGAATCTTCATTTATCAAATAGAGAATATGTCCCTTTGTTATATTACATTTTAAAATCATACACTCCCACTGTAGAAAATTAGTCTCTTTCATCTGTCACACAGAATCCTATGCCATCCTTGTTGATTATTTCCATGATAAGAAAAGGAGCTATTTCCCCCCATTTCCTAGTTCCTTACTGCTTGACTCTCTGAAATGAGAGTCATCAAATGACTGAATGGAATAGTAAAGGGGATATCAGAGGGCATAGAATACCAGGTGTCACCACAACCCTAGCCCTAATCAAGTTCCAGGATACCCATTTCTATCATCCACTTTCCTGTAGATGAGGGCAAGCAGAATGACAAGACTCCTAACAACTTCTAAGGCATCTCATTAACATTTCCCTTACATTCTCCATAAAAGCCCACTGCACCAGACTTATGCCATCTACAAATAGAATAACTCCCAACAAAATATAACTTGGTCTCTACTGAAGACTGGATTTTGTAATGATTCATGAGGATTTTTAAGAAAGAACAAGAATGTAGTGCTTTAAATATCTCTTTATGGTCTTAAATGAAAAAAAACTCTACAATAATCCAATTTAAATTATACAAATTCCACTGCCATATTTTCATAACACGTTCTATAGCAATGCCTTGTCAATAAGCACAAAATATTTATTAGCCCAAGTAATCACTTACAGACATTTTGCTCCTCAATTCACATGTAGAAAACTAAGTGAATGAAAACATCATTGTCCTTACACCTGACATCAAAGTTATAAACAAAATAACCTGATTTAGAGCATAAAAGCCATGGGGTGATACTGAAATTTTGATTCTTCATTTTGACTTCTCAGTTTTCCCTAGGTCACTGAATTCTACAGGTCCTTAATCTAAATTCCCTTTGATTGAGGCACAATAACTTAAAAAAAAATACTAGAGATCTGTGATTTGTGAATATAGAATCTCTTAAACCTTATACTTATCAAACATTTCTCTATATTTATAGAATTTTACATGTGACCATCTCTTGTACTCAAAACATAATCATCCTAGGTTTGGTTTTAAAGGAACATTTGATTCTGTGTCTGGTCAGTTAGCCATTTCTACTTGAGTTAAGAATTAAGCTCTCTGTCTTCTCATTGGCAAATATTACTTTTTTATTCCTTCTGTTAATTGGTCTAATGTCTCCTAACTCTAGTAATAAAGTCCATCCTTACTGCATTCTAGGAGATAAAGGGAATAATTGGCAATTCTTGTTTGTGCCTGTTTTCTGATGAGCTGGACTCTAAGCTAATGTTCTCCATTCAGGCTTTCTTCTTCCTTACTGGTTCTTTTTCTAGAGCCATAAATTAGCATTCTCTAATCTCCATGGTCCCCTGGAGTCACTAATTTCTCCTCTCTCAAGTTTTTGTAGATCCAAAGTGTTTGGCCATTAAGTAATATATACTGGCTTCAAGAGCTTTTCTCCTTGGTTGAACTCATGTACTGCATACAAATTGATGCTAAGGGCAGCTGCTTGATTCATCTCGTCAAATATAAATTCAGTATCCAAATGTCCTTTTGCCCTAGTTTCTCTACATAAATAATTCTTCTTATATCTTCATTGAAAATTAAAGTAGGTTTTCATGATTGGGTCTCATTTTTTGATGTCAAGGTTATTAAACATGTTATTAAGTTCAAATCCATTTTTTTCTCATTAGTGTGCCAATGAAAGATTGATTTAGTGATTCACTTAAAAACTGCCGTATTTAAATAATATTTGGGAGATCTTAAGTGAGACTGTGAAAGTGAAATCTCTCTCTCTACATATATATATTATGACCATATTGCTAAGAATTTTATTTTCTATTCTTATATATTTTTATACATAAAATAACTTCAATGAGCTCTTGGTAAAATGGCTTCAGTTTGATTTTTCTGTGCTCAGCTCAAACCTGTACTGATGAAATGAATCAATATTCAAAGTATGCTACATCATATGTTGGTGGAATGGTCCTAGAGGAAAAATCAGAAAAACTGGATTTCAGCCTTAATCAATAATATTCTGGCTTTATTTTTCATCAAAAGGTATGTATTTTAGCAAAGAAATCTAGACTTGTTGTTCTCAAAGTGTGATACAACTTTCCATAAAAGTCCCCAAAACACTTTCACTGGGGCTGGAAGGTCAATGTTAATTTTATGATAGTGCTAGGTTGTCATTTTTCATTGTCTCATGAGTACAGTGTGGAGGCTGTACATTATAGGAGGAGTGCATCCAGACGCTGCATAGCATGTGACAATAACAACACTCTGATCCTGAAGGAATATGTGTTTGATTTTTCAAAATTCCATTTTAATTTATAGTATAGGAGGAAGAGAGATCCACTTCTGGCATGACACTGTGAGGAGCTCCTCTTACCTGTTCCCCAGAGAAATCATAAAAGTTACAACAACAACAATGACAAAAACAACAACACAACCTTTCAAAACCTTTCAAAATGGTTCTAAAAGCAAGCAGTAAATGAAAAAAAAAGAAAAAACAAAACTATTCAGAAAAAATTTATGAAAATTCAGTAAGAAAGGTTTGAGTCTGTGTTTTTTTAACCAAAACTGCTCCCTCCATGTACTCTGCCATCTCTCCAGCTAAGGGATGTGGAAACTCCACTCTAGAGATCATTGCAGCCAAAAAAACACCCTTTTGCCCCAGTGCCCAGCCAGGGTGCTTTCTTCCTGAGAAGAGCAGGACTTCAGCATTTCTTATTCTATCCCCAGGTACCTGATGCTGAGGCTAAGTCCCACAAGATTTCAAACAAAGTGAAGACTTTCTATTCAACCCCTGCTCATGAAAGGCAGGCTCTATCATAAGACACACTACTACTTAGAATACTGGGGCTCTCATAGTCCCTCATAGGCTCCTAGAGAAGTGGGTTCCAAACCAAGACAGGGAAGCTGATAGGACCTCAGGCTTCTCTGACCTCATCACTCAGTTCCTGAATAGGAGTGTCCCTCAGAGAGAAACTTGCTATTGTCCAGCTTTAGAGCCCTGGCTCAGAGATTTTGCATGGGAGGTAGGGGGGTGGATAATCCTTAAAATAGATACTGCCCACTCTCTTCCCAAAGGAACTCATTTCAGCTGCAACAGACTGTGGAGAAACTCAAACTCCACTCAAGAACAGCGAAGGTTGTGGTAAAACGTAAATGGAAGGACATATGTGGACCTAACAGAGCTACATAGTAGTAACATTTCTACAAATAATTGGAATTAAGCTCATATAAATCTGAAACTGATTTTAATGAATTAAGATGTATATGGTAAACCCTAGAAAAATGACTAAAACTATTTTTTAAAAACATAGTGAAAAAATAGTGAAATTAAATGTATATTAGAAAATATTCAGTTAATAAAAATTAAGGCAGTAAATGAGGAACAGAGGAACAAAAAATGAGGTATACGAATAGAAAACAAAAAGTAGAATTAAGATATGAAACCAACTACATGAATAATATTAAATGTGAAAGGATTAAACAGTACATGTAAAAGGCAGAGCTTGTAGGGCACCTGGGAGGCTCAGTCTCTTGCCTATCTGCCTTCAACTCAGGTCATGATCTCAGGGTCCTGGGATGGAGCTCTGTATTAGGATCCCTGCTCAGTAGGGAGTCTGCTTTTCCCTCTACTCCTCCTTAGTCATGCTCTCTTTCTCTCTCTCTCAAATAAATAAATAAAATCTTAAATAAAAAAAGCAGAGACTGTCAGATTAGATGCGCCCTCCCCCCAAAAAGAGATAACCCAATTATATTTAGTCTATAGGAAACAACAGATTAAAAGAGACAAATATATTGAAAAGGACAAAAAATACATATCATGCAAACATGAAATGGATTACAGGAAAGCTGGAATGGCTATACTAGTATCAGTTAAAATAGACTTTAAGAGTAAAAAATGTCTCTAGAGATAAAGACACATATTTCATAATAATAAGAGTATAAAGAGACATATTTCATAATAATAAGAGTATCGATGTGCAGGAATTTATAGTAATGATAAATATACATGAACCTCACAATAATGTATCAAAATATATGAAGCAAAACAGACAGAAATAAAGGGAAAATAATTAATTCAGCAATAATAGTTGGAGACTTCAATTTCCCATTGCCAATAATGGATAGGACAAAGAAACAGAAGATCAACAAGGGTGTAGAAATAAGGTACAGCACTATTAACCAAGTAGACCTAACAAATACATATACAATATTCCAACTTAAAAGAACCAAATACCAAATATACAATTCTTTCAAGAGTATACAGTGCAACCAGAATAAACCATTAAATTTAAAAGGATATAAATTTCAAAGTATATTCTCCAACAAAAATATAATTAATTTAGAAATCCATAACAGGAAAAAAATAGGGAAATCACAAAAATGGAGAAGTTAATCAACAAATTATTAAATAAGTTATAGGTCAGAGATTAAGTAAAACAGGAGGTTTAAAATTTTTTTGAGATAAATGAAAGTAAAGCACCACATTACAAAACTTACAGGATGTAGTGAAAGCTGTCTTCAGTGAGGAATTTATAGCTGTAAATACCTATATTAAGAACAAAATCAAATCAAATCAATTAACTTAATCTGTCTCCTTAAGATACTGGATAAATAATAACAAACTAAACTTAAATCAAGCACAAGAAATAAACTAATAAAGATTACAGTAGAGGGCACCTGGGGGCTCAGGTGATTAAGCATCTACCTTCAACTTTGGTCATGATCCCAGAGTCCTGGGATTAAGCCATGCATCAGGCTTCTTGCTCAGCAGGGATCCTGCTTTCTCCCTTTCTCTCTGTCTACTATTCCCCTTGCCTGTGCGCTCTCTCTCTCTGTCAAATAAATTGATAAAATCTTAAAAAGAAAAGATTACATAGAAATTCATCAAATATAGAATAGAAAAACAATAGTTAAAATCAACAAAACCAACAGCTGGTTCTTCAAAAAGTTCAACAAAATTGACCAATCAATAGAAAGACTGACAAAGAAAAAAAAAGAAAGAGAGAGATAAAACTCAATTTCTTAGAATCAGAAATAAAAGTGGAGGCATTACTACCAAACCCCAAAAGAAAAATAAGATTATACAGGAATACTATGGACAATTACACTCCAACAAATTACATAACTTAGATAAAATGGACAAATTACTAAAAAAGTATAAACCACAAACATTGACTCAGAAGAAATAGACAATATGAATAGAATTATAAGTGAAGAGATTTAATCAGTATACAAAAATATACCCATGATGAAAAATCTGGGTCCAGATGGCTTTATCAATTAATTCTATCAAATATTTAAAGAAAGCTAAATACTGATTTCTACAAAGTTATCCAAACACATACTTACTTAAAAAGGAACACATACTTACTTCTTTTATGAGGCAAGTGTTATCTTTAAAACCAGAAAAAGAGGGTCCCCTGAGTGTCTCAGTCAGGTTGAGTATCCAGATCATGGTTTCAGCTCAGGTCTTAATCTCAAGAGTTGTGAGATGGAACCCTGTGTTGGGCTCCATGATGGGCATGGCTCCTGCTTGGGATTCTCTTGCTCCCTCTCTCTACCCCTCCATACCCTGCTCTCTCTAAAACAACAACAACCACAACAACCACACACCAAACCCTCCCCAAACAGAAAAAGATATCGTGAAAATAAAAACCCATATAATCCTCTACTTTGTGAATACAGATGCAAAAAACAAAACAAAACCAAAAAACCCCACTAGGAAACTGAATTCAACAATATATTAAAAGAATTGTGTACCATAATCAAATGAAATTTATATCAAGAATGCAAGGTTCATTTAAAATCCAAAAATCAATTAACATAATAAATCATAATAAATTAACATAATAAATCATAATGGTGTAGAAAAATGTTATTTGATGAAACCTAACACCCTTTCATGGTAAAACTGCTTGGCAAATTAGGAATAGAAGGGACCTTCTTTAACTTGCTTGATAAAGGACATCTATAAAAACACACAGCTGGGATGCGTGGGTGGCTCAGTTGGTTAAGCGGCTGCCTTTGGCTCAGGTCATGATCCCGGCGTCCTGGGATGGAGTCCCACATTGGGCTCCTTGCTCGGAGAGGTGGGGTGGGGAGCCTGCTTCTCCCTCTGCCTCTGCTTGCCACTCTGTCTGCCTGTGCTCGCTTGCTCTCTCTCCCTCTCTCTGACAAATTAAAAACAAAAACAAAAACAAAACCACACAACTTAGTAATGAAAGACAGGATGCTTAACAATGAAATACCTAATGATGAAAGACTGGATGCATTCTCTTAATATCAGGAATAGGACAAGAATGCTTGTTTATAGTACTTCTGTTTAATATTGTACTGGAGGTTCTATTCAGAGCAATTAGGCAATACATACTTATATATATAAAGGTATGGTATCTAGGTTAGAAATAAAGAGGTAGGGGCGCCTGGGTGGCTCAGTGGGTTAAGGCCTCTGCCTTCAGCTCAGGTCATGATCCCAGGGTCCTGGGATTGAGCCCCACATGGGGCTCTCTGCTGAGTGGGGAGCCTGCTTCCTCCTCTCTCTCTGCCTGCCTCTCTGACTACTTGTAATCTCTGTCAAATAAATAAGTAAATAAAATATTAAAAAAAAGAAATAAAGAGGTAAAACTCTTTCTATTCACAGAAGACATTATCATGTATTTAGAAAATCCTAAAGGATCCACTGGAAAATTATTATAACTAATAAATGAGTTCAAAAATGTTTGCAACATAAAAGATTCATTTCATTCACAGTAGCATCAGAAAATAAAATATTCAGCTATTAATTTAACAAAATAAGTGCAAAATTTATACCCTGAAAACTGCAATACATTGTTGAAAGAAACCAAAGATGCTCTAAATAAGTGTAGTCACATACCATGTTCATGGATCAGAAGACTTAACATTTGTTAAAATGGCAAAGTGATCTGCAGATTTGACACAATCCATATTAGAATCCTAGTTTGCTTCTTTATAGAAATTGACAAGTTGATTCTCAAATCTATATGGAATTTCAAGCAGCCCCGAATAGTCAAAACAATCCTGAAAAAAGAGCAAGGTACACTCACACTCCATATTTTCAAAACCTACTAAAGCAATCATAATCAAGACAGTGTGATACTGGCATGAGCATAGACATAGAGCTCAACAGAACAGAAGTGAGAGTCAAGAAATAAGCCTGTATCTGTGATCAACTGATTTTTGACAAGTAGCAAGACCATTCATTCAGGAAAAGAACAGTCTTTCCAACAATTTGTTCTGGGATACTTGGATAGTCACATTCAAAAGAATAACTTTAGACCCTTACCTCAAACAATATACAAAAATTAACTGAAGATAGATTGAAAACTTATATATAAGACTGAAACATGTAAAACTCTCACAGGAAAACACTGAGGTAAGTCTTCATGGCCTTAGATTTGGCAGAGGATTCTTAGATATGACACAAAATGCATGAGAAACAAAAGGGAAAATAAATAGGACTTTATCAAAATTAGAAAACTACTGAGGATAAAAAGACATCAAAAAGTGAAACAACAACCTACAAAATAAGAGAAAAATGTATGCATCATGTATCTGATAAGTGATTTGAATATAGAATATATAAATCTTTTACATAAGAGATTTATATAAGGTGAGAAAAATTGTCCAATTTTAAAATGCATAAAAAAGCTAATAAACATTTCTCAAAATTTCCAATAAGCATATAGAAAGATTCTCCATATTATTAGACATTAGAGAAACAGAAAGCAAAGCCATCTGAGATATGGCTCCACACATACTAAAATGTCTAGAATCAAAAAGTTAGATAACAACCAGTGTTACTGAGGATGCAGAGAAAACAAAAACCTCCTACACTGATGGTGGGAATGTAAAATGGTACAGCACCTTTTCAAAACAGTCTGTCAGTTCCTCAAATAATTTAATAAAGAGCTGCCATATAACCAAACAATATTCTTTCTAGGTATATATTCAAGAGAAATAAGAACATAGTATCCAAAAAGCTTGTAAGTGAATGTCTATGGTAGCATTATTCATAAAAGACGAAATGTCTGAATGCCTAAATGCCTATCAACAGACAGACAAATGGATAAACAAATATGGTACATTGGTATAATGGAATATTATTTGGCCCTAAAAAGGACTTAGGTACTAATATACACTACAAAATTAATGAACCTTGAAAATACTATGCAAAGTGAAATAAGAGAGCCACAATAGATCATATACTATATGATTCAATTCATGTGAGAGTCTAAGATAGGGAAATCTATCTATGGAGACATAAAGTAGACTAGTGATTGCTTAGGGCAAGAGTGCTGTTGGTGAGGGTGAGAGGATAGCAAAGTGGTAGCTAAAATATAGTATTTCTTTCTGAGATGTTGAAAATGTTCTAAAATTGACTGTGGTGATGGTTTTCTACATTTTTAAATCTATTTTAAAAATTGAATTTTACATTTTGGTGTATTGTGTGCTGTGTGAATTCTATCTCAATGAAGAGGTTAGAAATTCCTAGTTTCTAATCAGTAAATACTTATAAACTATATAAACAAAATGTCTGGGTTCCTCAGTAATTTTTAAGAATGCAAAGAGTTCCTGTGAACAAATAATCTGAGAAGTACTGACCTAAATTACTGTGACCCCTATAATACTTGGCCTGAGCTCTGGGCAAAATTCCATTGCCACAAGCATTTCAGCTGGCTATTATTAGAAACAATGGATTGGCAATTCATAGGCATGATTTTCAAAAGTGGAGTTTCCATTATTTTTACTTCCACATTTTTTCAGTAAATTCTGATAATGATTCAGTCAAGCTAGGAATCATAGGTTCTGGGACCAGGTTTGCCCTCAACATGTCTTCTGATTTTAGGCAAAGACTTTTCTTCTCTGAATTAACATTTCCTCTTAAATAATAACACTGAATTGGAAGACCTCTAATAGTCCTTCTAGTTATCAAGTGCTAAATAGTTTATTGTTTCTTTTTTTAAAAAGATTTTATTTATTTATTTGACACAGAGAGAGATCACAAGTAGACAGAGAGGCAGGCAGAGAGAGGGCGTGGGGAAGCAGGCTCCCCACTGAGCAGACAACCCGATGCAGGACTCGATCAGAGGACCCTAAGATCATGACCTGAGCTGAAGGCAGAGGCTTAACCCTCTGAGCCACCCAGGCGTCCCAATAGTTTATTGTTTCTAAATGACATGGACTTTGAAAAGTATTGTCTCCAGATTTTCCCACAACCATTGTGTAACAAACATGGATATAATAATATTAACTTCTTTGTTCTATGATTTACTTTTTAATTACTGTTCATTGATCCCAAATTTAATTTACATAATGAAGATAAAATTTCTAGCTCTCTATCCAACAAATTATTTTAGAATATAATTAAGTAAAAAGATCATGGTAATCACAGTTGAAATCTAATTTCTGTCACTGAAGAAGAAAAAATTCATATTCATTCTGAGAAGAGTGACTCGTTCAGTATTTTCTTAACTGTTCATGTCAGATTAGGTCCTTCAAAATCCAATGAAGAAATTTGCCATATGCATGTAACATTAAGCTCTGGATAGTTGGAAGAAAACAGAACATGGCTTAATTATAGGACTAACTCTAGAAAGATTGTGATAGAAATGTTTTTCCATTTACTTGATACTTATTTAAATGTGTACATGATTTGAAATGTGTTCATAAAAACATCATTTATTCACTGCAACTTTTTAAGGTGGGCATAAAAAATTCTTCATTATCCATTACTTATAATGAGGATACAGAGATTAAAGAAGTAGCCTATGATGGTATGAACAGTAGCCAAATCTGAACAAGCCCTAGGTTTCCTGAAATCAAGCTTTAAGTTTCCTCTACAATACACATGGCCATTTTTGTTGCTAAAAATTAAATTCTAATACACAGAATAAGTCTGAAATTATAGCTAGTAGAGACTCACCTAATAAGAAACTTACATGTTTAATTGATAAGCATAAGATAATGATGGCTCACTGAAGGGCTTGGATTACATTTATAAGCATTGTTTAGCAAACTGACTTGGTTTAAATTCATGCTCTTATGAACTACTAATCTTCTAAGGTACTAGTAGAGTCATTTTATAGTGGTTATAATTGTCAGTAAAAGTAAGTCTGGGTGAATTACACATACATTGATGTTCCTAGATGTTCTTTAAACAGGGCCATACCAGTCATGAAAGAGTACAGCAACATAATTAACCAAATGGTACTAGTTGTTCGTTTAAAATGAGTGCGGTCAAAAACATCTAGGAGCCATGGAATTCCAGTGCAGAGATGACTATGTATTAGAATTTTAAAGATCTCAATGCATCTTGAGTTCATAAATTATTTCCTTTATATTCTTTATGGCAAGCTTAGAAGACTTAGCACTGTCTGTGTGGGGTCAGAGGCTCCGGAAATGCAGGAGGAACAATAAAAATGGCCGTTAGGACTCTTCCACCAGGAAGACACGTCACCGTGAGTAAACTGGAAACAGGAACCGGAAACATCAGGACTTCCTACCCTCTGACCACCAAATACCTTTCTGTATATGGCGGTGAACCTATACCCCAAATACCTTACCAAATATGGATGTGAACCCGTGCCCTGCCTCAGCGGGATAAAAGACTCCCCCAACCCCCTCCAGGCGCGGTTTTCCAGACTCCCCTCTCCTGAGTCAGGGAACTTTGCCCCAGAGTGCCTTTAATAAATCTTGCCTTGCGCTTACCTCGCCTGATGTCATGTGTATCTCATCTGTAAAACCTTACAGTCTGGCTCCTGCCTACAATTCTTGCCACTCTTCCCCTTGGTGAAATAGCAAGGATATAATACATGGGACTCTTCCATTCTCACTTTTGGCCAAAACACCAAAGGCTAAGTACATCCACAACCTAAAGTGAGATGCTAAACCATCCATGTGGGATCTTCCCAGAGTCTGGTCTGCCAACCTAATTCTCAGCAACAGTGATCATAGTTTAAACCCACAGAGGAAAACTGGAGTTTTTGGTGGAAAGATCATGCAGTACTGAAACTTTCATCATTCTCCTGCAATTAGGGAGAGGAGCTAAGTGCTTCCAGAGAAACCAGAGACTGATAAAAACAGGACCTGACATTAAATCTCCCTGACATTAAATCTACCTCTATGGAGGTAGAAGTGAGAAATGATAAGAAGATAACCATGCCACTCTGAGATGTCCAAGCATGAGTCAGTCCAGAACTAGAAAAGGCCAGGGGGAAACCCTAATCTGACTTTATCTTGAAGTTCCAAAGACTACTCTGGGTTGGATCTTTTTGTGATTGAGATAAGACTTATGTTTCAGAGGAAGAAAAAAAAAAAACACCTTTGGAATCTGTGTTTTCATTTAGGGGCAGCAAAAGGATGACATTGAGAGAGCAAGTTTGAAGAATTTGGGAAAAAGAAAACAGTTGTTTCATGCTTTTAGTCTAGAGTCCTACTTCCTTGGTGAGGCAACTGAGTTTGTGGAGGAGGGATTGTTTTCATGGAGGGTTACTTCACCGTAGAATGTACAAACTCCACTTCTCTCAGTTCCTAATACACCAAGATGCTTTGGGTCTCAGGTTGATTACAGATGCTCCTGGTTGGACTGGAACACTTAAATCTCCCTCTCCCTTCCTCCAGTTCTTTGACTTACCAGCTTTTACTTGGACTTTCCCTCTCAGCCTTACTATCAGTTCCTTGGGAAGGACTTTATCCATCCTTCTTTCCCAATTAGGTCAGATTATCCTGTCACTCTGCCATTCTTGTGGTGCTCTGTATTTTTCTTCATGGTGTTTTTCTTACTGTCAAAAACTTCTTGAATACATATTATATTCCCATATGCTGGTATGGTAGACCAAGAGACATGTTATAAATAATAAACCTGGTAGTAGCTAATCATTATTAATGCATATTAACCCACATTCATTCTGTAATCAAAACCTATAGGTAAAGTAATCATTAAGTGTGAGTGAACCATGGGAAATCTTTTTTTTTGTAAATGGACTAGAGAATATTGCAGCTCATGTGTATAGATAATCACTAAAGCAAATGAAAAAATTAAATCTACATGTGCACATATTCAAATAGTATCATTAAAAGGTATAGTTGCCATTCACAATAATCTTATTCAATTTCACCCCTTTGCTCCTTTCAAAAGTTGCTAAAGTGATCTGCAGAAGACACAGATTTCACATATCTCTCTTCTTAAAAACTATCCACTGTTCCCTGGCCTTTGAGACCTCCCTAAAATGACAATGAATTTCCTTCACACACTGGTCCTGTGTATCCTTTGCCCTCAATGTCTGTTACTATGTGCAGGATGCTTAAATATTGAGGTGAACACCACTGAACAATAATACTATGCCCATTCTAATGATGACAGTGGTCCCTAAATATTTTTATAGTTATGTCCCCTGTTGCACTCTGACTTCATTTCAACAGATGGATTACATCTTAATATAACTTTTTTTTTGAACCTCTCTGTAGATCTGATTTAACTTAGAGATATTGAAAAAAGTGGAAAGACATTTACCAAAAAGAGATGTAGACCTCTTTTTTTCCTATGTAGTTATGACTGCGATGGGCTGTCCTGCACACTCAAAATAGCTCTTATTTCTATGGTGTTTCTTGCCCTAGAACCATGAATATGTCCAATATGCCCTATGATGTAACCTCTTATGGAGAAGAGAGAAATGTTTCCTTTAACTTGATTGGTAAAAATGAACTTTAGGACTTTATCCCTGGCTTCATAAACCCTTCAGGAAATCTGATTGGAACTTTGATATAGTAGTCTGACTTTAATAAATCCAGTCCTCACAGTAAAGAGTATGATAAAAACTTTAAGAAGAGATATTGTCTTTTCTAGGCCCATTTGGCTTTTAGATCAAAGATAAAAGTCAAATAGACTTTTAGTGTAAAATCAGTTCCTTAATCCTGTCCACTAGTTTGATTTTTAAAACATCCTAATTGCTTTGCCATAGTTAACCAAAACAACATATAACTATATGAAACTGGTGGTAATTAACTAGATGACATTCTATTTAGTTTTCTAAATTATACCGGGCAATACTGCCTCATATTTACATATAATTATGCAAAACTGATAGGTAATTCTGCAGCAGGAAATGAGGAAAAAAATTGGTTAAAATTTGTTTTGAAATTTATTACTGATATAGTTGAGGAGAATTTATATCCCTTCTGAGCATTAGCTTTCTTATGTGTATACAGTAAAAATTATTAGTTTTCTCACTGTTGGTACACTCTCTGGGCCAGATAATTCTTGGTTGTGGGGAGTTAATATGGACATTGTAGGATGATTAGCAGCATCTCTGACCTCTATCCACCAGATGACAATAAAATCTCCCATAGTTATGACAAGAAAAATGTCTCCAGACATTGCCAAAGGTCTCAGAGGGGAAAATTGCCCTTGATTGAGAACCGTTGTTCTAAAGTGTTGTTACAAAGGCTTGTTTAACTTGTCTACTTACCAGTTTAGGCCCTGAGAAAGCATTGGTGAGCTTACATAAACAAAGCCCCTGCAAGATGGAATTTATAGTTCAAGGAATTAAAATCTATAATAACAACATACATGCTTAGCCCATGGCCCTCATATGATGAATACTCAATAAAAACTTGCTAAAAATTCTGTCTTCTAGTAAAAAAGAAATACACCTAGGGTTTGTATAGGGCTCTACTAAAAAGGAAAAGAATAAATTACATTTAACATAATATTTTGAGGGGCGCCTGGGTGGCTCAGTGGGTTAAGGCCTCTGCCTTCGGCTCGGGTCATGATCCCAGGGTCCTGGGATCAAGCCCCGCATCGGGCTTTCTGCTCCGTGGAGAGCCTGCTTCCTCCTCCTTCTCTCTGCCTGCCTCTCTGCCGACTTGTGATCTCTGTCTGTCAAATAAATAAATAAAATCTTTAAAAAAAAAAAGGAAAGAAAAACATAATATTTTGATACCTAATGTTACAGAAAGCCCACTATCAAATATTAACTGAGGATACATAGGATAGATGACAAAAAAAAACAAAAAAAAAACAAACAAAAAAAACCTCTTCCAAATTCAAATTGCGTTATCATCTCCTAAGGCACTAGGGCAAGTACACAAATGTTTATAATTCAAGGTAGAACATGGTAGATGCCCTATGAGATCTTCTAAGTGCCAAGAGAGTTCAACGGTAGAAAAACTGACATCTAGTTAGAGCAATACAGGAAATGATTAAGTATGATTTCAGAGAGCTTTCATAAAATTATATTTCACAGAATTGCTAAATGATCATGTTCCCTTCTTCTTGTTTGGTTTAAGGCTTTCCATAGTACATAGATTGGAGCAAAATGTGACTTTGAATTCTGTGTGTGTGTGTGTGTGTGTGTGTGCATGTATTTAAACTTATATTTTATTTTTTTAAGATTTATTTATTTTAAAGAGAGAGAGAGCGTGTGCACATGTGAGTGAGCAGGGGGAGGGGCAGAGGGACAGAGAGAATCTTGAAGTAGACTCCCTAGTGAGGTGAGCATGGAGCCTAATGCAGGGTTGATCCCAGGACCCTGAGATCATGACCTGAGTTGAAATCAAAAGTTGGTCACTTAACCCACTAAGCCACCCAGGTGCCTCTAAACTTATATTTTAATAAAAATTTATAAAGTTCAATTTATTTAAACTAAATAAATTCAAACCTAAAATAATGAGTTATGTCCAAACTAAAATAAATAAATTAAAGGCTATTTCAAAACATAGAATAGGCTTACTTTAATTATTCATGTGATTTAAATGTGTTCTGTTTTTCTGGTACCAGAAGATAACTTACAAAATGAGGTATCTATAGATCATATTCCTTGAATAGATAATTTTTTCTCTTTCACCTCACATCCTGTTATGAAACTATAGTTTCCCCACTCTCAACCCATGTAGTGTACATGAAGCTAATCTTACTCCTTGGTTAAAGGTTAGATAAATAATCCCAGTTTAACCCATTTGACTTTTCTATCCTCTTGACCTTCTAAGTAATAAGCTTAGAAGAATATATAACACCCACTCCCACCAAAATGATCTAATGAGAGTTGATCCCATTACATTTGCTAAAATTTTGCAAGACATTGCTCTCTTTTCCTGGAGTTGGAATATGTCTAGAGAGGAGTACTGGGAATAAAGCCAGGAAAGCAGAGACAAGAGCTTGAGAAAAATAGCCTCTTGATTTTATGCAGTTGATACAGATCCTGGATTTATTATTGCCTGAATGGGAGTTATTCTTTGAAGTGTCTAGTTATATGAAGCGATAGTCTCATTTTGGTTTGAGTTGGCTTTTCATGTTTTGCAATTGAGAGGGTTCTGGTTAATTAATATCCCAGTTACACTGGACATTTACTTAAATAGGTCACTTTTCAATAAAATATAATGGCATGATTTTGATGAGACCCTAAATGAGAAAAAAAATAAAAATAAGAGCAAATAATGTCTGCCAGTAAATCTTTGTTGAATGAAAGAAGAAATACCATCTGTGGATGAAAGAATGAAAATTAAATAAATCAAACTACAGGCATCTTAAAACATTGTTGATTGTAATTAACAGAAATTCTTAGAACTACAGCCCTCAAAATACTACATACAATAAAAGAATTTTGGACATGTGTTTCCTCTGGTTAGCTCCTTTTTGACTACACAATTCAATCAATAAATTTACATGATATTTTTCACATTCTACATGATAGTAACAATGATATGAACTGAAAGGCCACATTAGTTCTTTCTCAGCTTTTCTCATTTAAAATTCTTCACAGGAAGAACAATCCTAGGCCTTTTAGGAATTGATTTATCATCCTTTCTCACATGTCAATAGGTTATCCGTGCTAAAAAAGGTCTTTCGATTGTTTCTTGCATTTGAATCCAAGTTAAGTCAAATACCTTCTTCTGGTGATAGGCTGCTTACAATTTTGCTACAAGTCTGCAAAACATAGACTATATATTCAGTGTTTTGGAAGCATTTCTATTTTTACATGCTGGCATTACATGGTAAAGAGCCAAGAAATAGCCTGAAAAGGATGTCAAATATCACCCTACCCTATATCAGTGGAATGCAGTCCAGTCTAATGACAATGGATCAATCACTTATGGAACTCTTAACTGTTTTCCAAATTTTGTGCTAGGGGATATGGCAAAATAGGAAGTTAATAAAAATTGCATGATACATTGTTCCAGTCCTCAAAGGTATTCAAAGTTACTGGAAGAGAAGAATTTTATTTTATTTTATTTAATATATTATTTATTTATTTATTTACTTGACAGAGAGAAACATAGTGAGAGAGGGAATACAAGCAGGGGGAGTGGGAGAGGGAGAAGCAGGCTTCCCGCTGAGCAGGGAGCCAGATATGGGGATTGATCCCATGACACTGGGATCATGACCTGAGCCAAAGGCAGAGGCTTAACCCACTGAGCCACCCAGGTGCCCCTGGAAGAGAATTTTAGAGATAATTTGCCATTAGAATTACTTGATTAATTGTGGCTTGTTAATGCTGTGTCTCAAAGCTAGTAAAACAACAGAGAAACTGCTTTTTTCAAGCCAGGGAAGGAATAATGGAAATTTTCCACATTCTGGCACTTAAAATGTTGCAAGATAGTCTGGCAAATTGAAGAATATAAAATGGCACTTTTGTTTTTATTCCCTTCCCTCCTCTGATCCATCCACTCATTTCTTTATGTATTCAATGAATTTATGAAGCAACTAAGTGTTTGCAATGAGCCAGCCACTGTGATAGGCTCTAGAGATATAAGCAAGAATGAGCCCAGGAACTTACATCCAAGGAGCAATAATTAGACAGGTACAACAATTTTACAACAAAAAAACAACTAATTATACTACAAAGTGTTACAGGCTACCATAGAGAGGTACACAAAACTATCATGTCAGCATCAGGGATGTGGGAAACTTCCCACCAGTTTGTGGGAAGATGAGGAGGTAGCGCAGAGGGAAAAGGGCTGAAAAAGACTTTAGGGCACAATTTATACCTTAGTCAGGCCCTGAAGTCTTGAAAAATGGTTAGTGTGAATCATAATAGAAGTTCAGAAAAAGGACAGGTCAGAGCGGGCTGGATGGATGAGATGGCATTTGAGCCAGCTTTTAAAGAAGGAGTCAAATATAGGCTGCAGAGACAGGATAAGGAGAATTTCGGGCAAGGAGATCAAAGGAGAGTCAGGAAAGGACAGGACCTTTATGAGGCATAGCAAAATAGTCCTTCTGGCTAGGACATGGAGTTTGTGAAGTGTGGTAGCAAAAATCAAAGACAAACGGTGCATGGGTGTATCAGGTGGGTCTATGAAGGACATTCTATGTCTTTTGATGGCCTTCTCAAGAGCCATTAGTGCTACTGAAACTTTTTAAGAAATAGAGAGACATGCCCAAGTCTGTATTTTATATAGAACAGCATCTTTGAGAGGAGTGAAGAAAGGCAAAGAATTGGGATGGGAGGACAAAATTGCTGCATGCTCCAGGGAAAAGCTGATGGGAACTTGAATGGAGTGACAGGGATGAGAGGAGAGACTCATTCAGAGGATGTGGTGGGAAGCCAGGACTTGGGACTGAATGAATCCAGCAGGGGTGCAGAGAGCTCCAAGGTTTCTATCATTGGCAAGTAAATGGGTGATTTTGCACTTACAAGATATGGAGCCCCATGAGAGAAGCAAAATTTAGGGTAGAAAAGAGGGGAACAATAGGTTGCCCACACTCAAGTAACTTGATGAGAAAGGCCTCCATGGTATACATCTGTTTTCATATGGCCTGAATGTCCCAGGGCTAGATTCCCTCAATCTTCTCTGATCAAGATTACAATAGTATTTGCACGTGCCACCTTAGTTCCTAGACTTTATTCCAACAACACTTCTCACTATCTCAAACTCACTTAAATTCCTTTAGAGTAGATTTCAGAGTCCCCAGTCTTGCCTCAGTCCCTGGACCCATCTATTTTCCCTGCCTTGCTTGCTCTTCCAGGATCCTAAAAGTAAAGCCAAGAATGGTCGCTTCTGTCTCACATAGGAATGTTAGAATACCCTCTGGTTCCCTGAGTATGTCAGCTTCTTTCCCAGGAAGTTTGTTAATAATTTCTTTTGCACAGATGCAGTGCTCTCTCAGAAAGCAGCCCAAGGTACATAATCATCTTCATCTGGTAGCTTGTGAAGGTGATACAGTAAGGAATGGCACCACTCAAAGCGATAATCCACAGGCAATTTCTCCACTGAGAATTCCAAGCTCCATTTCTTAAAGACCCTCGTAAAGCTTTATGGGGCATTAAGTAGACTGATAGGTCAGAAGCATAAGTCTAGTTTTAACCATTTCAAGCTATAGGTCAAATGTGAAAATTTTTATATTTCCGGGGAGCACCATTTTATGTTTTTTCTATTTTGTGCACATATATAATTTTACCACACCTATACTCCTGTGTATTGGTGGGAAAGGCACCCAGGGACTAAAGGGTAGTGATAAGTACTCATAACATACAGACATATACATTATATATAATATGTGTGTGTGTGTATATGCATATATATATATATAGACGCATATGTATATATAAATATCTATCTCCCACAGAATATTATCTGGAACATCATGAGAGCTGAATAAATACCAGTGATGAAACTGAATGGTTCATAGGATCAGCTCTGATTGATCTGATTGATAACACAATAAGATTATACTCATTTTGAAAGTGGTGTGTTATTTGAATCATAGTGCTGGGTACTTTCTTCCTAACTCACTATACATGCTTAATCAACATTTCATCCAAGTGAGCATAAAGACCAAAGTTAGGCATCAAAAATTACAGTTTTGACAGTCTTTTAGTTCTTTATTTTAGACTGCATGATAGCCACCTTTCAGTTGCTGAACTCTCAAAATTCAAGGCAAATTGTCAGACTCTTGAAAGACTGGTTGTCTTGCAGTACATTGCCAGTTTTTCTTATGATGTGAAGCTGTTTACTTCCCAAATTTGAAAAAGTCAACCCGAATAAAGGAAATTACAGTAACTTTCAAAAAATATTTCATAGCCCATAGCCTACCTGAGTACATTTTTCATAACTCGACAAAATTTATACTCTTCCCCGCCCTTAACATCCTCAAGGAGAAGATTTAAGATTATTTGATAACCAGCTAGTATTTATGGCCACCTGAAGGAGACTATGCACTCCCTCTTAAAGTCATGGCTGCCTTTGTGAAGTTACCTTAGGTCACAGAGGTCATTAATCCATCCAGGATTTTAAATGAATAAGGATCATGCCTGAAGCCAAAAAAATCTACACTATCTTAGCTGCTTAACCACAAAAGGGCCTGTACAGCAAGAAATATCATTGCAGTGTATGAGTTTATATTGCTTCTCCTCTAATCCCCAAATGAGAAGCTATTTGTTGACATACTCATTATGAAACAGAGAAGACAGGTTTTTATAAGCCAAACATGCTATTGTACAACATAGAACTTTGTAATCTTATATTTTAAGCATCAAGATATTGTTGAACTATTCTGGATGACCAAACAAACTTATACTGTATGTCTTTTTCTGATTTATTGTTTGACTGGTGTTGAGGAGGACCTGGGTGGCCTTAGACCCTTGATTTCAGCACTCAAGTTATGATTTCAGGGTTGTGAAATTGAGCCCTGCATAGGGCTGGGAGTTTAGTGCAGAATCTGCTTGACCCTCTCCCTCCCCTTCACTGCCCACCCCTCCAACAGGCACACAATCTCTCTCAACTCTCTCAAATAAATAAATAAAGGTAAGATATTTGTTGTTGAATCCTTGGTCAGAAACACAACTCCTAATGTTAATACTGTTTTTTGGGGGGAGGGAAGGCAATGAAATTCTTACATGATGTATAGTCCAGGAATTAATTATATAAAACTTAGAGAATTTCTACTATTGAAAAAAATAAGCTGTTTTTTTTTT